>JANHGN010021876.1:100523-136263 GCA_024605025.1 Megaceryle maxima | reverse complement strand
ATAATTAAAAAAACAACCACAAACAAAACACACACACAAAAAGAAATAAACAACAACAAAAAAAAACCACCAAAAAAAAAACAAAAAAAAAAAAACAAACAAACAAAAAAAACAACAACCCAAAAAAACCCAACACTGGAGACTTTGCTCCTTTGTTTGCTGCTAAGAACAAGAACTCAAATCACCAGAGAAACAAGCTAGGCTTAAAAAACAGAGGAAAGAAAGTGAGGAGAAAGCCCATTAAGTTTAGTTACTTAACTGAAAATAAAGCTAAGGAAACCAGAAAAGATTGTGCAGATCTAAGATCACCTTATTCAGGAGGGGAGGAGAGGAAACAAACATTTCAACCAAACTGACATTAAGAGCCCTGTTAATTACAAATATGCCGTAGAAGAGAAAAACTTGCAAAGAAATCAAGTGAGTCAAGGTCAGGAATAGGCTCCTACAGCCACTCACAGACATAAATGGCACTTAGGTACAAAACTTTGATTCACTCAGCTGGGATTCATGAGCTGGGTGCTTATTCTCTGCAGAATGGCCCAAAGGTAATAATCACAAATGGAGCTATTTAAATGGAAAATAAATAGCCCTGTCTCTTTAAGGACATCATGTTTCATTCTCAGTGGAATAATGGCAGATATAAAAAGAGCTATGATTTCAGTATTTCTCATTATGACTTCTCTCCCCACTCGACTAAAACTAAAAGGCTACTCTATAGTCCCAGATCAATCTAACTAAAAGAGAAGGGTTTGCTTACAACAACAAAATAGCAGCTGTGACACTAGTTACGTATTCATCACATGTGAAAACAGCCCCATAATGCTGCCTTCAAACCCTTGCAACTAGTTATATTAAATTAGGTTTGGATTATTTTTTTCCTCGCACCAAAAGCAAAATAAATAAATATAGCTTTATTTAATGCTGCTAAAAGGTTCGGATTCAACTGGAACCCCAAGGCATGTGGCTTTGTTGTTAAAGTACATATACTGACTCTATTGATTGGTGCAGTCCTCTGTGCAAGAGAATTTGTCACATCAATAGCAACTGAAAAATACTCAGGAGCTGTAATATGGTTTAAATGAGCAGTTACCACATCAATATAAAGAGCATTTTCAATGGCAGTAGATAGGAATCCTTTTGCAAACCCAATATTTGTTTTAAGATAAAGGATGACAACATTTTTACAAGGAAGATTTTTTCTATTTTAAGTCATGGTGAGCAAAACAGCAACCACTGTAACCATCTTACAATCACAGCACTCTCTGGGCAGTAAAAGCCACAATGGAAAGAAAACTTCTAAGCAGGAAAAGAATGGCAATGCCATGATCCAGATGGATATAGGGGCCAGAGAAAACATTCTCTTCTCACTTGCCTCCCTGGTCTTTTCCAGTGCTGCTGCCCGGAACACACCTGTATCACAGCTGCAGATCCACCCCGGACTTTGCTTTCCAGGGCGACAAACTGGCACAGTGTATGAGCTGGGAGATCCAAAAGAGATGCAAACACATGCAGGATGAGGGAGGAAGACAGCACAGAAAATTCCTGACCTGTCCTCAGTGCCAAGCAACTGCTGGGGGAGGAGAAAGTTTCTGCCGTGCTTCCCCCACTGCATGGAAAGAGACGATACAAGGAAATGGTCACTCCCTCACTGTGGCAGGTCACTCCCTGTTTGTTTGGTTTTTCCCCATTACCAGGGTGGTTGTTCCCAGCCACAGCTATGTTTTAAAGCCAACAGGCTGTTAAAAGACACTGAAGCATTCGAAAGCCACCTTGGATTTCCAATTTTGATATTGGAAAGGGATGAGAAAAGCTTGGCACCTATGGCTTGCCTTTCCTGTGCTCCTGGCTGTGAAAGGGAACATCATTTGCCTCCATGTGAGTCACCGACCTCCAGCTGTCACTAAACATGATCAGAGGGCACAGTGGACAAGTACTGGGAAGACAAATCCACCACCCATTACTGAGCAGACCGGAAGCCCATGAGTTTGGGAAATGTCTGAAAGGAAAATCAGTGGAAGCTGGGAAAGGACTTGGGGGAAGCATTTTATGAGCATCTCCTGCTCTCACAAGGAGAGTGGCAGTGTCCACTGTGCATTAGCAGATACTGAGTTTGTGAGGTCTGAGAGTTCTCACAGTCCCCCTAAGATGCATGGCCTCTGCTTTGGTCACAACTGAATTGGAAAAAAGATAAATAGGAAATTCATGACAAGGAACAAACCTCCATTTCGTGGGATTGAAAAATCCGTTTTTCAATAATAAGAAATAGTTCTATATTTTCAGGGGATGGAACATACTTTTCCTAACTTGATGTATTTTTAGAGTACAATTCTCTCTCAATCACATCCCTTCTTCCCTTGGGTTAATGTACAATGGACATTCTTGTCATTCAGGCAAAAATCCCACTAAAGGAAGACGAGAAGCGGCATGTGCTGCAAGTTTTGAAGGAGATGAGAAATTTCACACTATCCTGATATCTTCTGGGTAACTGCTTATTTTATGATGACTAATAGGCAATTACTATGGTAATACTGCAATACAACATGTGTGAGGTTTGGGAATGAGAAATTATAGGTAACTACTTTGGACTCATTTCTATGGTAACAAAAAGTAATTGTCATTAAATACCAGTTATATTGCAGCTATACCTGGTAATTATAGATTTTTTTTTTATGCCCAGTAACATAAATAAAACCAATAAATTTATTCAAAAGGTCCATGATTGTTTACTTATATGTTGTTACATAGAATACACAATGACAAACACCTAATTAGGAAAAATAAACTCCATCGAGAGCTTCATCTTGTCATCTGAGATGGATACTCTGTTTTTCAATTCAAGGCAACACATGAATTTCACAGGCATTAAATGAAGATAAGAAAAAAAGCTGAAAAATAATCAAGATATTATGCAAATGACAGCATGCACGAGTAACCAGGTCTCACAACTGGACAAATGACAGTAAGAATTGTATTGCATATCCAGTCACTGTGAACACGCACACGTACGTAAGCAGGTAGAGGTATATTCCCCCTCAAGTGATATTACAAAGACTAGAGTCAACAGTCCTCAGTGTTAGAACATATAACTCTGATTTAGAGCTAAAATAATTTGGATAAAGTCCACATATGCTTTTACTGACAAAAGACCCCTCATAAATTACATGTGACCACAAATGGTGTGCTTTTGACTATATGTAGGCATAGAAATAAAGTCCACAAGAATCTATTCAGGATCAAGCTGAAATAGTTCATCTGGTCCAAAGCCTGGTTTTCAGTTTGTATTTCAGACTCTTCAAAATGGATCTATAAAATGGCCAGTTTATACAAAAATGACACCATTAACAAACAAAACCAAGAGAAGATTGTCCTTTGTAAAGTGCTGATATGAATCATTTTCAATGTTTCTAAAGCCTTCCCAGCTCCTTTTTTCACTTGAAACAATTTTCCAAACTCAACTTACTTCCACAAACCACTTCAGTCCTTACAAAACTACATTTCTGGGTCAAAAATATACCATTTGTCCAAATGATTTCACAGCAACACAGCTTTCTTTGCAGTATGGACTCTGACACTTTATGGTAATTTGGCTTTCCAGTCCGGTAGGACCAGCATCTTTTCCATCCAACAGATTTCTTTGTTAACCCCTCATATAAGCAAGCAGTAAAGATTGTGTTGACTTCCAAAACATCACACCTGACAGTGACGCAAGAAACTATTAGAATTAGCATGTGCCCTCTTCTCCCCGTCCACACAAATTCTTGCAGTCTCTGCAATCAAGCTAGAAGGATATTGTAGCGATGACAGTTCAGGCCATTTTAGCTAATTTATGGCTTTAATTTCCTGAAGCTTGATACTGTCACAGCTAACCAACTGAAGGCAACACAGAAACAGCAAGGAATAGGAAGCCTTACTGGGTCGTGCAACAAAGCCTTTACAGAACGGTCAGGATATTTCAACTACCTTGTCATAGCATTTCTGGGATACCTCACTGAAGAGCTGCCGAGACTAAGAAACACATCCCTTTTGGTGCCAGGGTAGGGTTTCATCTCCGGAAGGTGAGGCTGACAAATTGGAACTAATCTAAGACAGTGTGGCACAGTCATCTCGCCTGCAGGGACACATTTCAGCATTCAGCTGCAGAATGCCAGCTTAAGAATGAGCTCTTGATAAAGGAAAGTTCAGGCCAAGCCTGGGGATGCACAACTTTTAAATCACGAAAGCTTTTTTTTTTTTCTTTTTTTTTTCCCTTCTTAGTCTAACCCCACCTCCCTGGGGATGATAATAGGTTCAGAAGATGATAAAGTTATACTGCAAGCACAGAGAAAAGTCAAGAAATCTTTCTGCCCAGCACTAGTTTTCCTTTATTTCCTAAAAATGTTTCCCAGTTGAATCTATCAGAGAGGGTGAAATTAGTGTTATGGAGAAACTCACAATTTTATTTTTTCCCATCTTCTTTCACAAAACTAAAGATCAATTTATATACCATCCCCAGTAAAAGGGGTCTTTTGATTCAAGGAAGAACCAAGGACAAGTTACCAGCCAGAACAGAGGGCAAATTACTGAAGACTCACTATTTTAGGAAGGTCAACAAATGGCATTTTCCTGGGCAATTTAAATAACAAGCCCATGTGGCGTATCATTTTCTACACACTGTAACTGCAAAGCCAGTTACATTTAGAAGTTACAGTAATACTAGGGATGAAGCTTGTCTTCTTGGTTTGGGACAGACCCTACATCCCTGGCATCCCACAGTAAATAGCATATTGTGCTGTATGTTAGAAAGAGGTGGGTATACTCACATAGCAAGAAAAGGACTATGGGGGGGTGTTGTTTCTCACTGAAGAAAGAGTGCAGTGTAATAGTCATCTTCACAGAAGGGTATGATGCCAGCAAACTTGCTGACAAGGGCTGTCACTGCAAGCATGGGCAATCCCAGTCAATCATTCAGTACTTGGGCTTGCAGGTGAATTTGCACTCTGAGACCTCCACGCCTCTGCAGCTAACCCCTCCAACACTAGCAGCCAGCCAACTCTCATCTATTGCAGTGTGGTTTGCCCATGATTTTTCATTTTTCAGCTCTCAGAAAGAAACAAGTGAAAAGGAAAAATTAAATGTTCTGATTTCTAAACAGTCAGAAATCACACTGGAGAAAAAGTTCAGTAGAGGTAATTTCACCAACTCTCTTGGTTTCTGTACATCATTAATAGCTATTAAAGGTTGAGCTGCACTAGTTCACTTTCTATTAAAAGATTTATGCTCTAAGATTACAGCCAAATTGCAACTTTAGTCCATTTCTTTATTAAAAAGCCAAACCCCAAACATTTTTAAATTGTGTATAGACCTTCCAAACATCCTGAATTGGAGGCGACACTTAACCACCCCCTTAAATCACATCAGGCACCTTGTCTTAGCATTCTTAACTGCATGGGTCCACAAATACCTTTCTTGAACTCTTACAAATGCTTGAATAAATCAGTGAAGTTTAACACCTTGTTTCCATCCATCTCGATACACTGGGCATTCGTGTTCATTTCCATGACCATTTCTTTTAGAGACACCTCAACATACACACACCATATAAACAGCCTTCCACACAGATGTGAGTATGCCACGAGCACTTGTCCTTTATAGCTGTGAAAACTCACTTGTTGCTGGTTATGAACCTTTCACCACAAGAAAGTCTCTTTAAAGTAATGACCTATTTGGCCTGTTTTCTTGTGAACGAGCAACATTTTCTAGGTAACAGACATTCTTGGCATTACTGTTGTCATTTTGGCTTAATCTCCAAAACCTCACTTGGCAAGTACTCAGAACAAAGGAACAAGGATTTTAGAGAAGAGCACAGGACCCACACGCTTGGTCCTGTATCCCCAAAAATGACAATGAAGAAAATCCCATCAGCCAACTGTTCCCATATCATCCTGCATAAAGGTGTAGTTAGTTCTTATTTTGATCACAGGGGAACTAGTATATCCCATCCCTTCTATGAGGACTGCTGACATACTCAGGCTTTTAATGGTGCCCACTGCTCCTGAGATTTCAGAGGACGGCGAGGTGCATCCAACAGTACACTTTGCCAATTGTACAAAGCTGTCTACTGGTGGGGTAAAAAAAATAAATAAATATCACACTGGCAGGAGATCAATTTACAAACTCAAGCATGAGGTTTAATTACCCATTTCATTATCTTAGCTTGCATAGCTCTGAACGTGAACCTTCAATGAACCAAAGAAATAGTCACTAGCTGCTGCTTTGAGAAAGAGGGAGATAACAGCAAGTAGAAGTTCAAATGCCTAAAACTGCTCTTGCTGCATACGACACCACAGGCCTTGTCTGCAAAAACCAGGGGATTGTCCCCAGCCAATAGATCTGTGTTACACCACGCTACGTGGAAGACTTCTGAAAGTCCTATTTATGTGCTAATCTGAACAAAGACCAAAAGAGATGAAACAGACTTATCTAGCCAATCACAGAGAAGCTTCAGAGTTAAATTTTCAAATACTAGCAATTGATCCTTAGAGATTTTATTTATTTATTTATTTTAAATACATTTCTTAAATTCAAGCAAAGAAATTGTGATGTGCTTGTGGATTTTGTATGAGCTGGAAATAAAGTGTTTGCCATAAATTATTCACTCAGCACTAGTTAACTACAATGCCGGCACATTACTCGACTTTTTAATATTCTTCTCAAGATAATAGGTTACATTTTGCTTATTACCCTCATTTTTAAGTTATTAGTTACATTAGGCCATTTGTAAATAAAGTGAAGAATTGCAAGAAAATCAAATGCTTTTCCAACTACCTCATTAAAAGTCTCTTTAGTTTGGAAGTGTCAAAAATTCTGCATATCATGAAAGGCTAAAACAATAGCATATCATCAGGCTCAGCAATTCCAAATGAATTCACATGCCCTTTCATAATGCCTGGGTTCCCAAAAGGCTTTTCAAGGTACGAGCCATATGCATGTCTGTAAAGTGCATGCCTCTCAAAGTATAAGTAATAGTGCAGGAGGAAAATCCTACAGGGCAAGTGAATTTATGGAGGAAAACAAAAGCTACTTAATTGCAACTGGAGTTGCCTACATGCGAAGGCACCTGAAATAGAATAAAGCAATGCAGTATCAGATTCTAGAGACATTTTCGGGCTTTATTCTTGTAAAGTGACGTAACCATTATGATAAAATCCTTGTGCTGACAGAAGCCACTACTGCAAGCTCACTCTCTGGTTTGGGATTTGCCAAGAGCTGAAGGAGTATCAGTGTAACTGAAAGAAAACCGCATGTCCTTGGAAGTTTCACTTATAAGACAAATATAAATAAATAAATAAATATAAAAGCACTCTTGAAGTCGCACATGCAATTCCCTATCATTTGAGCTTAGTAAGTAGCAAAGCACTAAGGCGGGCTAAGAAGCGCATCTCTAAACAAAGAGCAGGCAGCAGCACCATTTTTCTGCAAGTTCCAGCTTCTTCCTCTATTGTCTCCTCATCCACACAATCACCCCATCTTATTCTGCTTAGCAATGCAATACCTAATTAGATCAAAGCTCAAGGTAGCCTGGCTACAGAGTGTATTGTGTTATTTAGTCTTGCGCTGTAAGCAAAACCACATACAGTATATTACATTTCTCAGGGGCTTCTCCGGAGAACTATGTGGTACGTGTAATTGCCCCCACAAACAAATCATCCACTAATCAACCGCTTTTCATTATCACCTCCAGCAGCACATTTATTTTGTAAATAAATGCATTAAGAGCAAACAATTTTAGGGAAAACAAAAGATTATCTGAATACGTTCTCAACGGAGGAGGTGGTAAAGTAGTAATTCAAACGCTAAAATGAAGCAAAATTAGCATAGGGTGGAATGATTATTCCATTCCGTGTATCCTATCTATTACAGTAAAATAATAGACTGAAATCTGTGACTTTAATGGATGATCTGGGTGGTTGAAAGGAACTGTGATTGACTGACACATTTACATAGAGGCTGATGCGCAGCATAATGAATGCATTTATAAAATATGGCTAAGGTCTAACTCTAAGCTGACTTCAAGTCTCACACCTAGAGGAAGCTTGCAGAACAGATACTCTGCTATCTTGAACTGCTCTCTACCTCCTGAAGCAAGCAAATTTGCCATTGAGCCCCCTTCCTTGATGGGAACTTCAGGAAGCATATGGCCACGTGAGGAATTAATTTTAAGAGGAATTAATTGAAACAAGTCATATACGAGTCAGTGACAAAAGAGTGCGGGGTGTACAAGGCAGATAGAACAACATGCTTATTCATACTCTGCAGCATACCTGTAATTTCCTAGGTATACTCCATCGGGATTGAGCATGGGTGCAATCTTGAAGACCAGATGGTCTCTCAGTACTTTTGCAATAGGATGCTGGCTCACAAGAAAATCAATTATACCTGAGAAAAATGAAAGAAGAGTTTGAAGAGGAAGGTTTATGATACCAATGATTTCCAGACATCTATCTGAAATTTCATATAAAAGGTTAGAGCAATCAGTCCTCTTGGTTCCTGGCACTACCCCTGCTTCCAACAGTACAAACCACTTGCAATCACACAGCACCCACCACCTTTTAAAAACTCCAAAAATAAGAACTTTAAGGATAAATACCTTAGTTCATCCTTATAATGCAAGTACAATATGGTTAAATTATCAGACACAAGTCAAGTTTCCACAGAGTTGCTGCTCATCAGCTGAGCCACTGTAACAAAACATTTCTCCTCCTAAGTGGTGATATGAAATAAAACCTACCAGTTTGAGCCCAGCACCTTACGTACACAGTATGCATACATGGGCACATACTGCAGCCCAGCTCACAAGTGGCAATTTGTTGAGCTGAGGCACCTCGAATTTGTTGAGCTGAAGTACCTCGAATTTGCTTGAGCACACGCCCAGACCTACCCTTGGCATATGAACACAGAGTTCAGATCATCTGCATGTATAAAGAGATATAAAATTCCTCGCTGAAGTTGGAAGAGTTACACAAACTCTGTACCAGGCACAGGGAAGCTGTGGGATTGATAGACTGGAATTTATTCCAGGTGAAATTCTTCACTCCCTTTACACCTATAAAAAACCAGGAGTAACCCACCTCATCAGTGAAGCTCCTTTAATGTGGAACCAAGGCAAGTGACAGGGGAACCAGATCCTAAATGCCCTTCCTTCAGGCACAGTCACAGCACCAGACCCCCGAGGAGCTCCTGCCTCTGGGCCTTGTGCTCAGGAAGCAGCTAAACATCTCCTTGCTCCAAGGCTGGTGCTGGGGCAGAAGGCAGGCAGCCTGGCAGTTAAATTCATTGCTTGCTCCTTCACTGACTTGGTACTGACAGAAATAGCTTCCAGGGAATGAATGTCGAGATAAATTGAGTTCCTGTGTAATCTCAGGACACCCACAGATAGGTCATGACAATTTGCTATTTATTGTAAGGTCCATCCTGTGAAGCAGGAACCATTTACTGAATTTCCCCAGAATAAATCAATCACTATGCTCTAGTAACAGGATAAAATTAAGCAGAGAAAAATTAAGGCTGATCACCAGTAAAATTTCACTAATGGTGAGCTCTGTTAGACTGTGGAACTGTCTCTCCAGGGGAAGAGTGGAATCCCGTCATCAGAAACACTTAACACTGGACAGGGCAAAGCCCTAGGGAATAGATATAACAAGCAACAATTCAGAATAGAAGAGATGGCATGGGCTAACTAGCTGACTTCTAAAAAGCTGACTTTGGATCACAAAAGCTCGGGTCAAGTCAAAATCTTTAAAAACAAACAAACTAAAAACCCAGGTACATGCTAGGTTAAACACACTTGTTTATAGCTTGGCTGCAACATACATTAAAGATGGGACCAAAATCTTACATTCTGTAAAACTCCTTCATTTAGCCTATTTCCTAAGGCCCATTTTGTATTTCAAATACTAACAAATCTGAACTTACGCTGCTGTTGGAATGAATTCTAATTTGCTGAGGCACAAGGGGAAAATTGAGGCTTCTGAAATGTCTAAGATGATCAGAGTGTAATTGACTCTAAACATCAGCAATTTTTTCATCTATTAGTGACAAATCCTGAAGAAGAGAAAGTCCCTTTCTGTAACCAGGTCTTCCACTTGAGAAGAGACTAAACCTGAATTTCTGAGGCAAATTAGCATATACATAATTATATTGCTCAGGAAATGTTTCTGCAATTACCTCCTCCCAATGAAGGAAACCAAACATCGATCTGCTTTTTGGCTGGTGTTGTGTCTTCTGTTCATTATACAACAGCAAGAACACAAAGAAACAACAGGGACGCAGTTGGATCCCGAATAACCAGGTTTCCTAACTGTATGCAAACATGAAAGGCTTAGCTACATTAAACTGCTGCTCTGACTGTTTTCTGGCAGTGTCTAAAACATAATCCACAGTACACACACCTGGAGGGCTCAAAACTACTTAAAGGGGTACAATCCCATATTTAGCCTGTAGCTTCTTGAGGCACTACGCTGGTTTTAAAGAGCTTGCAACTAAACTCAAATAAGATGTTTATCAGGCTGCGTTTTCTAAAATGCTTGGAAGAGTTCACGATTCAGAAAATCAGTATGCCCAGAACATACTTTATCCTAGGTCAGGTATGATATTTGAAAGCAGCCACAATAAAAGCAGCATGAACGTTGCATTGTGTGCATGATCATCACTTCACCAAAGACCTTGGTAGAACAATTTTGCCACGAGATCTGGAAGTGCACCAAGAGTGTACTTGTGACAGCTCTTCATGAGGCAGGAAGGATGACAAATACCTGGGGGATAACATCACTGCTTTTCATTCAGGAAGTAACACAAGAGCCCAAACTCTCAGATCTTTTCTCTGTCTGTAACTGTGCCAGGGAAAAGGCTTGTCCAGATTCCACTGATTTTCCTCCTGTTATTGATGCAGCCTCACTCACAGAGCTTGGCAAAAGCATCTTGGCAACTAGAAGCTGCAGTTTTCAGCTTCATTCAGGGAATTATTATTCCCTAACCAAGAACATGCTGTGACGTATAAGGTTGTGTATAAACACGTAATGGCTGAGCCTCTACTCTGCAGGATTTACTGTTGCACCAGATGAGGGGAAGAGACCAGCCTTGTGCACCCAGCACCCTGGTAGCAAATGAGACCCAGCATTTCCCAATGTACCACAACCTATTAGGGGCTACTGTACCCAGGTTCACCCAATCCAGAAAGTTTTACTGTATTTTCTTTCTTAGGAGACAGCTAATTAAATCTAAAAAAGTCTTACCCCATGATAAAAATACAAAGCAAGAGTTAAAAATGATTGACTCACAGAAGTCTAACCTGGAAGTAAAGGCAGCTCTAAGGAAGAGAAGCATCAAACGAAAGCTTACATCTACATGTACAAACCTCACCATAAAATTATTGTAAGCATCCAAATAATCAATAAAATTAGCAGATAGCTTTGTCTTTCGGAGAAACCCCATAGTGTCTGGATCAATAACGTTTAAAGTAAAAAGATAGATATCAGACTATTAAAAAAAATACCATTGCAGAGGACTTGGTCCTCCTGTTAATAAATCAATACAAACTAAATTTTACAGCTTCTATAATCAGCAAGAGACATATCAGTGTATCTCATTAGGCTGGGGTTAAGAATTTGGCAGCAACCAAAGCCCATTTAATATCATTTACTTCAAGGCAGACATGGCAATACAACAGATGCCCTAATTTATTTGTTGATCTTTGTATTAAAATAACAGTTTGCTGGTAAACAGGAAGGGTAATGATGCCAGTCACCCTTGTTAGTGGCTAATAATTGCTTAATTTGTCCACTAATTGACCTGTGCTACTGTTGAAGCACTGGATCGTGTTGCAGGGCATGAAGTAAACAAGGCCACTGTAATGTTACTTTAGAGAATGACTTCTGGAAATAGAACTACTTATTGCAATAAATTTTCTCTTCACAGATGAGCAGATTAATTGGTCTGCCAATTAGTCTGCTATTAAAGAAAAAAAGGGCTGCCCACAGATTGGTTGGATCTTCGAACCGCAGCCCCACTTTGGGTCAAATGAAATAATCCAATCTGAATGAGTCACATCAGCTATGAAAAATAAGACAAGCATTATTTAAAAACAAATTTCTGTGGCCAGAGATCAAGGAAAATAGCCTAATAACTAAGTATTAGCTCTTCAAGTGACTTTAAAATAAAACGGATAACATGATGGAATGGGCCTACTCAGGCACATTACAGTGTGGAAAAGTTCTCAGATTAAGAGAAACCAAACAATATAGATTATTTTCATGTCAAGCTTTCTGGAAAGTAATAATAAAAAAATATATATTTTAAATAGTAGCATGCAATTATAGATGCTGCCTGGAACCAGAACAGCTCAGAAATCAGCATTCAGCCATGACATAAGAGAAGGCTTACCCATAGTTCACTAAATATCAACCAAAGTCTTTACATTAACTTCAAGGAGCTTTTCATAGTTCTGAAAGAAAGTAAAGAATTAATTGAAGAGAGGGGAAAAACAATACTGACAACTGCGAGTCATTAGAATCACAGTCACAATGGCTCCAAAAATTTTACCCTTTTTTTAAGTGTCTTTCTTGGCAAACACAACTTCACTGAAACTGTGCTAAGTCAGGACCAAACCTCCTCTGCTTCAACTCACTTCTCTGTCATCATTCTTTCTCAATTCTAAACACACTTTCTCAAATTTCTCTTGCCTTGTGCAGCTCAGCACCTCTCACCTACTTCAACACCAGATCCTGGGGCACCTCTCTGCCCACCCTCAGCCTGCTCCAGTTACCTACTGGTGCTTCACAAGCAAGCTGATCAGTCCCTCTCCCATAACATGTCAAAACAGCCTTCTCTGCTCGTATGATTTCCACTGTTCTGTCTAGCTGTTTTCTCGATCAACCACCTTAAACTCTGTTTAAACTTCCTGCTGTCTCTCACAAGACCTCTCCACAGTTGTCCCTTCCAAAGAAAAGCCAGTCTTAACCCCCGTTTCTCCACTACCCCATTCTTTCACTCTGTCTGACAATATGTTTAATTGTATAACTATATAATACATTTGCCCTGCTCCTATTACTGCAAATCTAATCACCACAGATCCTAATGCAATATGGCAACTGCTAATGCACACACATCCTGGACTCTGTCTAGTATATGCCAAGAAAGAAGTGATTTATATTCTTAGACCCATTTCCTAGCACTGACGAGCTGCTGGCATCCTGCAGCCAGCTCACCATGGCCTGCAGGTTAAAGAGAGTGTAACAATTAGGCTCTAACAGTAGGATATGGTCAGGGGAAAACACATACAAGGGAGTCCTGAATGCTTATATAAAACTATTGAATTGTTATGTTAAGGGACACTGAAGCTGATGTGAAAGACACTACACTTACACTTTTGTGAAGAGCAGGAAAGACAGAATGCAGGGTTAGGCTTTTTAGAGTGAGTTTTTTTAATGTGATGGTAAAAAAAGAAATCAGATGATGGGGCCAAGCAGCGACAACATTCTATCTCCACAGAAAAAGTACAGCACAAGCAGTAAACAACAGCAAGTCACTGTCGTGCCACCATTTGTGTGTGAAAGAACTCTCAGCGAAGGGGCCCTTGTTTGTTTGGCCTTTACCCTTTCTCATGGGATTGCAGACAAAAAAAACACCACCAAAACACCAAACACCAAAACACAAAAAAGACAGATGGACACTCTTCTCCATCCCAGCATGGTGGGAAAGGTGTCACGCTCACACTGAACCCTACTCAGCACAGGTCACAGCAATGCTGTGCCAGCATGATCTCTACAGAATGCACATCTGTGCTTTCAGTGCAACCCCCAGCACAGGCCAAGAGACAGAAATGATCCAATAATGTCATAGCCTCAAGCATTTCCAATATTCAACCCAACAGCAAGAGGGAAAAAGAGAAAAAAAAAAAAAAAAAAAAAAGGCATGTGAATGGTGATAAATGAGAAGAGCTGACTCACAGCAGGGTTATTGACATGATCTAACATCACACTGTCACTGAAATTATCCCTACAAAAGTTTATCGCGTAGAGAGATCCACACGTGCAAGATCATCGCAGATGCTGACTCTGCTCCTTCTTACAGAGCTGCTCCACCTCTTCATGGGTAAAAACAGACTGCCAAACTCAACATTCTTTTTAAATTTTATTTGTTTACAGTCTTAGAAATACATTTACTGGGTGGGTGGGCTCACAAGGGTGTGCACATTGATTCTACATCAATACAGAAAGAATTTCTAGATTTGGAATGTTTTATTAATTGGTTTCCTTTCCAAAGGTCACTTTGGAATCTGTGGCAAAAAAAAAAAAAAGTTTATTCCATCAAAATTATTTAAAAAAAATACCGGTGATGAAGGAGCACTGCAAAACTGAAAGAGGCACCTGGTTACAGCATTAGGTGAAGGAAAATTTGTTGCCTGATGTATATCAGTCAACAGATTCCAGTTGCCAAGCCTGATGTATATCTGTATTCATGTGCCTCTTTCCAAGTAGTTACTGCAATTAAGTGACAGTGGGAAGATCCAGAACACTGACTGGTTTTCATTAACTCTGTCTCTGGCCATCCTCAGTACACACAGAAGTGCAAGGGAATTGCTTGCACCAGCAGGATGCAGTAGCACGCAAAAAAGCCAAGAGTATTCATCAGATCCTGCTTTTCAGGACAGCCTTTGCTTCTGTTTTCTCTATGCTGATGCTCAAATTTCATTGAACCTTCCCTCAGGACAGGCTCAGAGGGTGCCTGCACAAACCTGCAGGTTTGTGTTTCATCACAAACGTGGTGAAAAGGAAGCAAGTTCTTAGGAAATGCAGAGAAGTTAACCCAGTTTCCAAGTGGTTCCCATGGACAGGAAGCTCTCAAGGGAAACAATAGCAAAACAGAGCCCAATTACTCATAACAAAGCTTATAGGAGCCAACCAAGGCAGGTGAGACAGCGTTAGGAAGGATGCAGTAGGTGAGTCAGATACATTCCTGGTTATGGTTCATCTGAAGCGTACAGCAAGAGTTGCTTGATTCTCCTGGAACACCAAGCCTTTTGACTGAAGAGCAATTAGTCCACAGTCAGACAATTAAATGTTTCAGAGCCAGGTAAAAATCTCGTTGCCTGAGTGTGGTTCTTTAAAAGGGCCCTGAAAAGTCTTTAGGCCCCAGCAGTCATTTCAGTTGTTTGGTTTTTTTTTTTAGTTTCTCTGCAGCTGTCATTGCTTTCAAACAACCCCCCAGCAGTTAAGTTCCTGCTGGATCATACACATGGCCCCACTTCACCTAGTTTTAAAGAAGGTATAATTGACTTGAAACAGAAAAGTTGCACACCTAACTTAAAGGATGCAGCTCTCATAAGCAGATTGATTAGAAGCATATCGAACTACATTATGTTGTATTTGTTCTTTTATTTACCCTTTACTCTCCCATCTATTCTCTACTGTAACTCTATGTCTTTTCAAACCACAGGATTAAAAGCAAAGGAAATCTCAAATAATGGGATAAAATTAATGTGCAGGAAATGAATGGGTGAATTAGATTACAGCAGATGAAACACCAAGGTTTCAAATGCAAAATGCAGGGAGTTTATTTAATTTGTTACTCTTTTAAAATGAAAATACGCTCACTGACTTGAATTAGTAATTTCCCTGTTTTAAGATATGTTAGGCTATTACAGTTAGGCCTGTTTCCAGAGCAGTGAAATAAATGGAAAACAGCCAGTCTCCCAGGGAACGCACTAGCTCACTGTGCTTTGCCAGCCCAGTGAAACAGTGCTAGTGTCAGCTCCAGAGAAAACCATGCTTCTGCTACAGGAGCTGCACGCAAAGGAATTCGTAACGACTAGCAACAAATGCCTAAAATGGCAGCACAAGGCACGATGAATTGGAACTTGTTTTAATGTACTTGATAAGCACAGATAGTAACTGATTTAAAGAATGTTTCAAAAAATTATTGTTCCTCTCCCTCCCTCCCTCTCTCCTCCAGCTAGCACAGGGTTCCACAAATAGTTAATCTGCATTCAGCGTGGCTGAAACACAAATTCCTGTGAAGGAAGCAAGAGGTGAGAACAGCCAACAAAATTCCCAAATGGGTTCTGCCACCTTGAGAGGGGAAGACTGCTCTGTCAGCTGCTGTCCCGAATCAAGGCATCACAACCCCTCATCTGCACCCCTCCAGGTTTCTCAGATACATTCTTCTGCATGTAATGATCTAAATGAGGGGACTAAAGTCTCTTCTGGAGGACCACCAGTGTGTGGCAGGTCTCTCTAAACAGATCAGGAGATCACAGTTTGTGAAGACAGCGAGTAGCGGTTGTGTTACTGTATCACAGCTCTATAATTAAATAAGACTCTGGCTATTCTGGTACTTAAACATTTCAACTGGTTTTCAGAACACCCAATAAAGTTATAAAAATCCTTTTCACACTGTTATATGGATACAGGAGACATTTCTGCCAGTAGAGCCCCAAATGACACTAAGATTGCAAATTCAATGAAGATTCAGGAATACCCTGCAATAGTAAAACATTCTAAGAATATTGGGAAATAGGATGGGCTATATGATGCCACTAGGATCATCTTCTTGACCATTTTAATGTGTCTGCTGATTAAGAATGGATGGGACAGACTGGGATGGAAAACACCTTGCAAATTTATTTACATGGATATTCTTTGTTTTCATGCAAGGGAGGTAGACTTACACCATCCACCTTTCACATGCCCTGATGATCCCACTCCCTCTTTTTGCTAGATGTCTGCACTTAGACCATGCAAACATTGCCTCAAAGCCCCAAAGATTTCTAGACAGTGATGCTCCAGATGTGTTTCTTTGCATAATGTCCTTGCTTGAAACAGATATGACTGGAATAGAGTCAGCCACAAATCAGCAGTCTAGAAGTAGAATCAATTCAGTGCAAAAAGTTGGTAAGTGACGGGCATTTGGGATTTCCTATGTATTTTTATAAGCTGTAGCTCTTTCTTCACAAGAAGATTCACATCTGCTTTGGAGGATATGGTGCTTCTGGAGGATTGAACTTCTGGTGCGGAGCTGGAACACAATAACCTGATTCAGTACTGAATAGATACACATTGCCAGGAAAACATAATTAAAGTTGGCATTCCCAGTGACTAGAACATGGGACCAGGAGCCAGAATGCCTGATCTTGGTCTCTAGCACTGCTGATTTTTGGCAAGTTGCTATGAGAGTCTGCTATTTACTTTACTCTAGCCAACACCTCATCCTGCCTGAAAACATAACATTACTAAACAGACTTTAGTAGATGAGATGAGGCCACAAGAATTGTCTGCTTACAAAAGACTGCCTAGGTCATATTTAAGTAATATTGTTCTGATAAAATAGCCTTCCAGCATGCCTTAAGATTTGCTCTGATGCTTTGGCAGTGTAACAGCTGAAGACCTCAAGGAATCTCACAGTTTGATCCTTTCTCTCATTTGTTGGAACCTGCCTCGGGACTCATTTTGATGCCATTGATTTGGATTGTGGGTCTTTTCAGACTTTAGAAAAAGACACAGAATGAAAATAAAAGCTGGATTCTCAGCAGCTTCAAACCTGGGGGTTCACAGCAGCAGGCTGCATGAACACTTGATCAGAGAAGCAGTAGGGAGTTTGTGGCACCATCTACCTCATCCCACTGCAGGTCTGAGCATATGGGACTCACACGCTTTCTCCAGCAGCGCTTGGTACTCGCTCTGAGTCCAGGTGGTACACTGGGTTAATCTCTCCTATTATTTCATGGTGTCTGGCTCTCCTGGTCCTTACAGCAATGAGACTCCCACTAGCTTCAAAAAATTAGACCAATGTAGGGGAGTAGAATGAGGCCAAGGCTGGATTTGGCTGGTAAAGAGGGCAAAGACTGAACAGAGAGGAGCAGGCTGCCTCCTGACTGCTGCTGCAATGAGCCTACGCCTCAGCCCTTTCTTTCCCCTGATGGCTGATGTAGCTTAACTACAAACTAATCATCCTAGTCGTACAGCTCTCCAGTAGAACTGGTGCCACAGCGAAGACCTGTGGAATTGACTTGAAAGAACGTGTCAGGCTGTCAGAGAGAGGACGTGTCGGCAGGAGCATACAGCTGCTGCAGGACTGCCTGAAGGGTTCATAAATTCAGTGCACAGCACAGACTGAGTGGGTGGCTTTGTTTGTTGGCTTTGTTTTCTTTAATTTTCCTAATATGCTGTAAGGAGCTTGGAGTTTTCTTTGCATCCAAATGAGCCTACCAATACCCCCTAGATGATGCCTTTGTTTTCCTCCTGGGAAGAAACAAAAGGGTTCCTGGAGAAACGCTGCAGAGATCAGATGATCTCACTTTATTAGTGAATTACTTGGGATTTATCAGAATCATTCTAAAGATGTTGCTTCAGAAGACTATGTGTTTGGTCATTATTATTCAAAGTCTGTCCTTCCCATGAGTACAAGTCCTCCAGACAGCTCTAAAAACATTTGCTGGATTACGGCCCTCAATTTTTACAGAATTAACTAATGTTAAATACAGCTAAGATTTAATCCTTGTAACTGAACAGAAATATGCAGGCGATCACACCTGACCTGATATGCAAGACAAGAGGGTTGCAACCCCGAAAAGTGTCTTGGTTGCAAAGAGGGGAAAAAAGCTAGACACAAGTGTAGAAAAATCCTGAATGCATGAACCAGAGTTAAGCAGGGGTGTACCCAGGCAGAATTAACTCAGGCATCCTTGCACTGTTTCCTGCTATCCATACCAGCTTACAAACCACCAGTGTTTTCACCATGGCCCTAAAGGGGAGTTTTGGCTGTACAGCAATGGCTCAAACAGCACTAGCTGGGGTGAAGCGAAGCAGAGAAATCCCTTCATTCTCTGGTTTTCTCTTTAGAGCTGTAAGTGCCTTGCAGGGACAAAGAATCTAGATCACTACGTTATTGCTGCTCCACCAAGGACCAAGCTGAACTCCCCAGAGCCTGAAAGGTCAGTATCTTTTTTTTCCCTCCATGACAACTGGACACGAGGAGGTCAGAAACCCTTCCAGAGCCAGCAAGGAAACTGCACCACAAATGTAAATGTTCCAAAGTTGCCTGCACCAAGGAAAAGATTCCCAGTAGAGCTTTATAAATGATTAAAAGAAACTCTTTTATGGACCTATGGAGGACTAAGCATGTGTTTTTCTACTTTGGAAACTACTAAAGGTTGCTGGATTACAAGAAATAGGTTGTGGAATCACCATCCCTGGAGGTGTTCAAAAAAACCTATAGACATGGCACTTCAGGACATGGTTTAGTGGTCATGATAATGTTAGGTAGACAGTTGGACTTGATGATCTTGGAAGTCTTTTCCAACCTTAATGATTCTGCAAATAGCCAAAGATGATGACACTTTTCCTTTCAAACCTTTTGCTGAACTGTCTCATCAGGACCCTGAGCACTCCTTATGCCCAGAGTTACCTTTGCACAATCTGGCAGCAGTGCCTTTCTCTGGGGAACAGGAACCTTTGGGTTTTCAGTGTGCTTCATTTAACAAAAGCAGGCACTGGGAATGGAGGGATGGACTAGTTTTTCCTAACACCTTCCTTGGGGGCTTCTAATATGGTGCTGTTTTGCACGTACAGTAAGCACAAGCAAGCAGCTACATTTAACTGTGGTAGAAATAAGAACTACAGAAGTCTTAAGATGGATAGATCAGCCCAAGCAAAGAACGCTGTTATAAACCAAGAAGGCAAAAGGCAGATTTCTCTAGAGGCAGACTAAGAATACATTTACATATGAAAATCTGAAACACAGTGAAAAAGAAAAAGGGCATTACATAAATAATGCTAGGGAAAAAAATGAAAAATATGTTATTTTTAAACACATTCTAAAACTGGTTTCCAACATTTGCAAATGTGTTCCTCAGTCAAGCAGAGACCTGAAGCAATATGTACAGACCAGGCAGGAGCACAAGGCTGTGTGATAGAGACCATGGTCAGTCATTCACAATGATGCTTTCCATCATTTCCAGCTAAACTTTTTCCAAAAACACTCTTCTGTTGAGTGTTGCAGAACACAAGAGTTTATTGGGGAGCATCGCTATTAATTTATCTTGATCTTTAATAACCTGTAGGCACTTGCAGTTGGCCACTGTCAGAAGTGGGCTACTCAGCTAGACAGACTCCTGGTGTGACCTACTGCTTATTAAAGTACAACACATACTGCTGGAAAGGAGCAAGAGCACATGGGGAAGGAGGTGCCCCCACGGCTGGGGTGGTAAGCTTAACACTGTGTCTCTCAAGAAGATACACATGCAGGATTCAGAACAAAGTGGGAATCTGAGCTGAGAGAAACTCAAGGAAAAGCATGCATTGCATTTTCTTTTGCTCCAGCTCAGAAGTTTAGTCCACTCAGATGAAGAGCTGAGGTGCCCACTCCTCAGGACTTAAGCCCAGCTGCTCAATTCTACTGGAGCTGCTGCTTTGCCATTCATATGCGAAGCCGGCACATACGTAGGTTCCCCAGATCCTAACAATGGCAACTGGCAGCCTGTCCTTATAGGAAACCCGCACAACTATTTTTCCTCATTTCCCCTATGGGGACAAGTGAAATGATCACTTTCTGTTACTTTTGAGATGTGAAAACTTAGCACTAAGCCAGCTGTAATGGCACCTTTGGCTGCTTCATTGATTTTCTCTTTACTAGGTTTGCAGTTTATACCTCACTTTTATAGGATTTTCCTGCCTTTCCATTCAAATCAGCCAAAAAGGTGCAAGGCAGCTTGCCTGTTCCCACTTGGGCAAAGCCACCTGGTAAGACTCTTGTAGTAAAGCAGGGTACAAAGTCCACAGGCACTATGCAAGGCTGATATCAGCCTGTAAAGCAGCACTTCTAAAACCAACATCCATCACACTGCAGAAACAGAGTCCTGTTGACTCAGTAAAGAGCTACTTTACACTTCCCTGTGGTTGCCTTCTGGTCATGAGAAAGGCAAGACTGGCATCACAGCTGTCTTGCTCTGCCTTAGAGGTCGCTACCATCCCCTGAAGCTAGTGTGAGCTCTCTGCTTGTTCTGGGTTTGTACCTCAAAGACATCTAGAAGTACTGCACAAGCAAAACCAACAGGATGCAGGACAATCTTAGATCTGTATCCATTTGCCCCTTGATACATGGAAGTTGGTAGGACAGGCTGAGCAGTTCTAATTCTAACTGGTGTGAAAGAAAAGGCAAAACTGAAGTGAAACACAGAAGTCCATTTGCACAACAAAATCTCTAACTTCAGATTTGGCAGACAAAAAAAGCAGGGACTGCATGCAACACCTGAACTACTAGATGATTCATGAGCTGACCGGGGGGGGGGGAGGGTGAGCAGAGGAAAAAAAGAAAAGAAAAAAAGAATAAAGAAAAAAGGAGTGATTTATTAAACAAAACCCTAATTCTCTGTGAAGATCTGATGGCCAAGAAATGTCTGCATCTGAATTTTCTCCCCTTGAATATGAGATGAAAGTTGTGTATCTACAAGGTGTTTCCAGTGGTGTTGGAGAAGCTTGGATAGCTGCTTGCACTGGGCTCCAGAAGGAAAAAGATTTTTTCCTATGTCTTTTTTTTTTTTTTTTTTTTTTTGGTCTTAAATTAAAAACAAACATGGCCATTTCTATACATGAGGGAAAAAACTGCAAAAGATCTGTCTCTTACCAGTGGGGGCAGATCAGGTTTTTTATTTACACTGCATGACATCAAGGCAAGCATAAGATCCACAGAAATAAAGTAGGGTCAGTCCCTGCCAGTACAGATGTGCTTCTGGCTGCTAAGCAGTGGAATATGTCATAACCCCCACCTTTCTTCTAGAGAATATCTTGCTGTGAAAATGGAGCCAAACTGCTGATCCTAAAGGTGATGCTAATTAGTACTTGAAGAGGGAATATTCAGACAGCAAACTGTCCTCACATCAGTATGGCCACCACAAGCACCTGAGATTTCTACTTGTGAAGAGGGAAAATTCTCCAGAAGGGTATAAAGTACATGTTTCCATCTGAAAACCACAAGGGAGTAAGTTAAAAGGATACAGATTTCAGGGCTCCTCTAAGCATTGAGAGGTTTTGTTGACATTGTTTTAGGAAGAATTAAACCCACAATTTCCTAAAGAATTCTGTTTGGAAACAGTCTTATTGCAGAATCTACTTTGAAGCATATTAAACTAAGAAGGAATAAGATGCTCTTGTTCCAGAAGAAGAATTACTCAAGAAATGTTCTCATGCACTCTATATTCACAGCGTGCCTCAGATGCAAATGAACTCTCAAGTGCCAGCAAGCCCTCAGACAGAAGCTCTCCCCAAGCACTTTGCAGCAATGGGTTTAAACTCTGGGAGCACTGTGACCACATAAGCTAATGTCAAGGTACTATTTCCCTCATATCTTTGGCCATTAGGAACGTTGCCAAGAAGAAGAAAAAATCAGAGTTCACGTGTAACCAGGAGCAAAGACTCTCTTATTTCTACCTTGAATGGTCGGACTGCATTTTAACATCTTAAGGTAAGTTTAACATTAATGAACAGCCTCTTTCAATGCATGAAAGATTCAGACAACAGAAGGGGAAGGTGCCACTGAACACGTTGGACAAACAGATCCCAGACTGACACGCACATTGCAAAAGTGAGGGTTTATTTCAAAGTCACTACGAGGGTCTGTTAGCTGACTGTAGTGGCAATCCCTTCCCAGCTGCTGACTCCAGAGAGGGGCAGGCAACCTTTCTTCAGGGGATTAGGGGTTCAGTTGCAAGAGTTTTCCAGTTCTGACCTGGGACGGTACAGCTGGCTGTTCCCTGCTCCTGCCCAGAAAGAGACCCAACTTTGAAAAGATGGCACCTGAAAGGAAGCTCTGTCATGGCATTTTTCAATTCCACTCTTGACTCTGTGACAGACTGTCTCCCATTTGACAGAAGATGGTTTAAGCTCAGGCTTCTCCTGTACCAGGGAATTAGCCACCCTCCTGATCTCACTTGGCTGTTACAACACCAAGCACTAGTGTTTGTAAAGGGACCAGCTGCAATGGCAATTACTGCTGTACAGAAGTCACCACAGCAGTAGAATTTTAATAACTGTGAAAACATAAATCCTTCAGTGATGTTAGAAATACCTCATTTTGAGAAGGTGGAGGCCCTGATGAACAAGAACTCGTCCCCTTGTCCTTGTTTGTGCCACATCTGTTCTGTAGTCACCCAAAGACCTGGTTAGTGCTTGACCATAACATAGTGCAGGGTCCAGCTTTGTAATATTTTACTGGCTGAAAATTTTGAAGGAAACTTTGAAAATTTTGAAGACATTGTCATAAGACAACCTACTGACTTTTCTTTTCATCCTTTTTTAGATCAACACTGGAACAGATTTTTCCCTTTCTTTGTTTCTTCCCTTCCCCCAACATGGTTTTCTTCCCTTCCCCCTAAACATCCTTTAGTGATAAAAATGACCAAGAAGTGGGGAGACAAGAAAAAAAATAAAATAAAACAAAACAAAAGAGAGAGTAATGGAAAATAAGAAAAATAGAAGTGAGCCTATACGAAACGTTTTCTCTTTGAAAATCTGTGGAATTAAAAACCAACCAACCACAACAAAACCACCAAATTATTTTTCATCCGTCTCCAATTATTTTTCAAATTTAGCAGCAGCAAAACCTAAACCACTAACTTCCAAATCAGACCATGGATACCAGGGATGTCTTACCCTTACCATTTGCTGAACATGTAATACGTAGTCGGACCCTTGATCTAACACTATAGGGCAAATTATGAAAATTGTCACTCAGGGGCCACATCTGTCACTAAGGAACCAAACTTCCTGGGTAGGGTGACTGTGCCACAGCTCTGTGCCACTGTTCAAAACCAGCCTAGAGCCACACTTCCTATCTACAAAGTGTTTAATAGAAGTTGTTCCAGGCATTAGGGTCCCGCTAAAGCGGTTTTTGTCTACCTTTCTTCCTAGATAAAATTAAGCAGGGCTGGTCAAGAATGTGTCCTCTTTTGGCTGGGGCATGTGCCTCATTATCCCTCCTCTCTGTCCTCAGAGTTCAGAGAAGCAGGACTGCATTGAAAAAGCAAAGACAACCTCTAAAGGGCTACTGTCTTTGGCAGGATCCTGATTTCATCTCCAGTCCCCTTTTCATACCCTGCAAACAAGCTTTATGTCCTTTTCTCTGTAAACTGTGGAAGTCAAGGAGACATCTCTCTTATAAACATGTACACAATACCTTGCAACAGGCGCACACAGACCACACGAGCAAGCTGTACAGGGGCAGAGAAAGAATTTCACCCAGTTACCCTTGTGTCAAAGAGAAGTTTCCAGAGGCCAAGTCCCAGTCACACATGAATGCTGGCTCCTCAGAGCGGCAGCTATAGCAATGCAGAAGGAGCAAGAGACAAGTGCAGGGCACCTCGGAGACAAAAGAACTGAAAACAAAATGAAACCAAAACAAAATAAAAATCAATTCAGCTGAACCGAGCCAGGGCAGGCAAAGTACAAAGGGTCAGAAGACAAATCCGGAAACAATAGACCAGCAAGATTAATATCAGTTGTAAGGATGAGCTGGGACACTACTGAAGGAGAATGGAAAAGGCTTAAAGAAAAGTATAAAGACTAGAAGTGACTCCTAATTGCAAAGCCTGACATAGCACTACAACACCCGCAGCTTGATCAGCACAGCTCTCACACCGCTGCACGTACAGAATGGGCTTCAGCTCATGACTTGCATTCCTTGAAAATAATGATGGTCACTTACTGGAAGCCTTTTTCCATTAAAAACAGAGCCATGCAAACAAGATCTGAAGACAATCTCACACTTTCTGTGGTCTTTACAGCTCTGAGTTTTGCATTTTCACGGTCTGGCCTGTTCAGCTGGGATTTCCCCACTAGCAAGCGATCCTACAGCACTGTTTGACCCACGCAAGCAAAGTCCAGTTTGAGGAAACCTCTGTGCATGGTACACTGGATGCTCCTGGCCAGTTGGGCTGCTGCACAGCCACAGACTCAGCAGGCAGTGCCATGAGAATGTGTTAGATAACACTTCAGAGGGCTTGATCTCCCACGTAGGCCCAGAGAAAAACCTGTTGCATGGGCATAATACTGCTTCCTAAAAGTGCAGGACTTACTCCCATGGCCATATAGAGCAATTCACGCAGAAAAATGGCCTTGACCTAATTGATAACTGGGAAGACATGGATAAGCATCTCCAAAATCCACTTGAACTGCAATTTCTAGTGGGAAAACCAGGCCATATTAACAAAAGACAAGTGACCATGAAGTTCAGTTGAATCAATATTTTCTCTTTTTCCTATCCTCAGACATCAGCAAAGTGCCACAGTGCACTGCTGCAAAGATGATGTGCTTTGCCCTAAAAGTAGGTTGGCTAGGGCTGGAAGAAATGATCTTTAAGCTACTGTTATTCAAAGTATGAGCAGTCAAGAAACATTGCAAAACCAGTACGTTTAAGAGATTAGTTGGGCAATCCCACCCAGAGACAGAGCAAATTGTCCTGTTGTATAGTGAAGCCTTCCTCAATTCTCCCTCCTGAAGACCAAGCGCTTCTTTTACCTCTGATTATTGTAAAGATTAGTTAAGCAGAGGTAGTCAAAGGCCTGCCCTGGGCAAAGGGCAAACAGAATCAAAGCCACTTGACATTTCTTAGCTGCATAGGCAAAGGTGGCCTTGTCCCAGGGACGAGGGGTTAGGACTGATCCATTCCTCCTACTGGAAGATGTAAGGGTGAGCATGCAGGGCTAGGCTTGCAGGGGGAGTCTGCCCAGTTTTCCATTTCCACTGCTAGTGATAGGATGGAAGAAATGAAGCAGCAACTTCTGCTTTTGGTAGGAAAGAATCTCTCAGCCACACAACAGCCTTCTTCACAGATGACAACTCCCTCAGAAGCAGCCCCAGTCTCCAGAGATAGGGGGGTTCCTACTCCCCTTAGCAGACTGCAGCCCTCCAGCCCCTGCACAGCCCCTCACCTCACCCTGCCACCATCATACCTCCCTCTCTTCTGTGCAGGGGTTCCCTGGCACACCCAGAAAGCACATGCAGGAAGAGCGAATTGTGTAACTCTATAGCCAGAGAAATATCACTTCATTATAAATTTCCCCCAGCTCAAGAAACCAGGTCTATAACCTCCCATACCTGACACCATAGTGAATTGATTCAAAACCTGTGGTATCTTGTAACAGCTAATGTCACTTTGGGTAGCAGAAATTCTTCAGTCTATTTACATCAACACAATTTTAAGAGGAGCTTTTATTTCCATTACTTCAATATGGATGTTTTATATTCTCAGAACAACCTCTCTCTCTCCTGGGATACTTCACACTAAAATCCCATCCAGGAGATTTACAAGGGACAGACAATAGTGTTTTTCATGTTGCTTCAGAAGTCAAGGAGAGTGCATTTCCCTTTGTATTAAAGCTTAGGAGCTGTGCACTTTAAAAAAAAAAAAAAATTCTTAGTGAGAGGGATGAATGCAGTTTAACAACCTTAAGAGAGCCCTGCAGCTCATTTTATGGTTGGGCTGTTGAATTCTGTTGTCTTTGCCTGCTTCTTATCATTTGGTTTCCTGAACCCCTACAAAAGAGACCATGAACTGCATCTTCTCCTCACCATGTTCCTTCACCGCTTTTAAGAGTTAAGCTGCAGCTAAATGAACAGGAGAGTGTCCCCATCCTCTCCTGCCACAACGTACACAGATCATCTCATGCCTGCAGAATACCATTCAGTTTATAGAAGGATTTTGCTCTTTTTTTGAGCAGCCCCCTCTAGGGTGGAACTGTGCAATATCAGATGCATTTTCCTATGGATTGCAGCCAGGAGAGGAGATTTGCAAAGGATATAATAAGTGTTGTGGTACTGTGTTTTTGTACCTTCGGGGTGGCAAGAGTATAAAACTCCCTTAAGGTGGAGATTCTTTTTAGGTCAGTTCTCTTCATTAGCAGCAGTGCAGCCCACGAACTGAAACACTGACAGTGGCCCCCACCAAGGACATTCCTGCATCACAGAGAACTCACAGGCCTGCTGCATGGCCAAGGCAGAGCACCCTCCTGAATCCAAAGATGAATTAAAAACTAAGCCTTTATACCTATGGGGGCATTCCCCTTAAGTCTAGCATGTTTGCTTCCAGTCTCTCCCAGACAGAAGTGAGACTTTATAATATTATAATATTATAACAAACACGTATAACAAGCATGTATAAGATCTCTACTCTCTATGAAATCCTATGTTGTTTCCTCCTCTGGTAGGAAATACAGCTGAGAAATCAAGGTCTGCTAGAAGGAAGAATACAATGGATCAAGTGACATCAGAACTGATGCATTATTTTTAGAAGCAAATTCAGTCTGATATGAAGTCTGGCAGGTGATGATCTCAAGCTTCTGAAAGCTTCATCATTACCACAACAGGCACTTTATACATTCAATGTTTTTCTCCAGTACAGCTGCTGTTCCCAAAAGCATCCCATATCAACACCAACAGAATTCAGATTAATTTCTTTAGGAGAATTTTATCCCCTGGAATCAGCTAAGCAAGGTAGTCATCTCTGCTGTGTTAAAAAGGGTCTTCTCACATGTAAACGTTTCATTAGCTGCATTTACTCTTGCATTTAAAACTTGCCCTCTCCTGTTTTCAGCTACTATCACTTCTGCCTTAATGCTTAAGAGATTTATGTTTAGTGAAGGCAGCAGAAAAGCAGCTTTTAACCCTGATGGTTTTTATTCCACTTGTTTCTTCATAACTAAAGACAGAGGCTGACTAAAATTCCAGCTAGGAACAACAAGTTTCAAAATTACTCTTCTCACACATACAGCTGCCTTTCCCACAAGAAAGGAAAAACAAAAGCCAAACAAAGCCCCAAGCAAACAAACAAAACCACAAACCAAAGTCCCACTCATGTTGAAGCAACTTCACTCTATTACTAACTCCTTCAGGAATACTGCAGGATTAAACTCAAAGAATTTGAAGGCACTGCCCTCCATGAAGTGAACAAGAAAACTGCTACCACTTTTAAGAGGCCATCTCAGAATCTGTCCAGGAATAAAAATCCTTCATAGCACATGGAGCACCTTGGTCACAGAGAACAAGAGACCTCTTCTACCCCATTCTTTCAATTTAGAATCAAAACCTGTATGAAAGTTTTCAGATTTTTTCCCTGCCCTCTGCTGGCCAGAGGACTGCCATTAAAAACACAGACCAAGAACGTTAACAGAGAACAAAGAGACATTGCCCAGTGTAGTCTCTTTTTAATTTCATATCATCTGATTTAAGGCGAAGCAAGAGGGAGCATTCATTTAAGCAGCTGTAATGAAAAAAGATTGATTGAAAAGTAATTTTTTTTCCCTCCATTTCTTATGGAAAGGTGTCCCAGGTGTCTGTTTTCCTTATATTTTCTTTGTAATGGCTGTTCCCTATTCAGCCCATAAGATTCAAGGTTAGCTTCAGTTCAAATTACACTTAGCCCAAGATGCTCAGCATTTGCAAACCCAGCTGTGAGATCCCTCTCCCTCTGCTCTTTCACTGTGTCTTTCATTCTGGGCTCCCAGTCTGGCAAACTATATCACAGTAAAATGCTTAGGGTACAAATTTTTGGTTTTCCATTTAGATGGCACGATAGGTGCCACGCTGGCAAATGTGCTAAAAAGATGACAAATGACATCCTACTAACAGAACGTGCTCAGTCTCTGATGGAAGTGCATGTCTAAGTACATCTAGGCATGTGAAAGCTTGTAATTACTGACTGCTAGCAAAACCCAGAGCATACAGGACAAACTTAAACATTGTAGTCACCACGTGTCTTCTACAACTTCCCATGCACGTGAATAATGAGGGACAGTTGCTTATGTCCCACAAAGAAAATAAAATCTAGAATCCAAAGGAAAGAAAATAAGACTGTAAAATAAATACTCTTATTGCCAAATCTTGGATAAAATCCAAGCCTTTGGAAAGCTGGCTTATCACCAGTGTTTAAAGAGTAGGGACTTGTGCAGATTTTACACACACATTTGTACACATCACATATTGGCATCACCTGACCCTCTCTGTAAGGGTTAGGAATTTACTTGCCTTAACAGTATAATGGGGAAGACAGAAAATAGCATTCTTTTTCTTAAATAAAAATATTAAGGGGAGGAAAATGAGATAAAACATCTTAGAAAGGAATCTAATCCCCAAACTTCAGAAAAATCCCTCAAACCTGAAAAGCCCATGAGAGATGAGTTAAAGCTGTAAGATGGATTTGCACTGTTTCGTGTTGCACTGTACAAGCCCTGGAGGAGCAGCACTGACTCCAGTTTGTTAGAAAATGGTCTATAAGAGCCAAGTGAAAACAACAGCATCACCTTCATCCTAGATCCTACTCTTATTTACTCATCCCCAAATGTGACACAAGCATCAGCATTCATGCTGAGCGTCACAGCCTGAGGAGGAGTGCACCATCCTACCTTTGGATGGAAAGGATATTTGTGGGAATATACTTTCTGGTGACTAACTCTCCATCTCTGTCCCTGAACTTCCCAACAAGCAGTTAAGAACTATCAGGCAAACTTCCCAAAAAGGCTAACCTGAAGCATCATAACAACTATTCAAAGACCAAAACAGAAACAACAGGTTCTTAATCCATCTTTCTATGAAGAGGCCCTCGGGGGCTTTGTCTGCCTTTTAAGGATGTGAGCTACAGCTCTGCAGCTGTATCATGTGTGAAATATTGTAGCACTTGGTTTTAACTGCTGGATAAGGTGCCTATATGATTCTAGGGTGGTCTGGCTACTGCTGCAAACACTCCACAGCTGTAAGGAGACAGAGGTGTGTATCCAAGTTCACAATACTTCGACATCAGCAGGAATATTGAGTATTTATATCCAAAATTCATTTTTCAGTAGATTCTTCATAATGGAATATGAGAAAGGATAACACAGAAACAATACAGCTCTGAATGGGGAGATGACCTTATGGTCTTTTCCCACAGGAATGCAAAGATCCTTGCTTAGATTTAATCTGTGGGTAAAGTGAAGGACAAAGAACCAATAGACAGGACCAGGTATATCCTGACGTATCAAGGCTTGACTCTGGGTGTCTTGCTTAATCAAAAAATGGAAGATGTAATAGGGAGCTTCTGTCAGGCCCCAGAAAGCTAGTGTTTGGACTACACATAGCTATATATCCTTAGCAGAAAGCAGGCCAAAAAGGTCAGGAAGAGACTTGGCTTGCTCAAAGACAGGTAGAAAAATGAGTACTGAGTTAGTTATGAGCTTAGACCTTTAAAGAGGAAGATAGAGCCTGAACTGAATGATACCAAAGATAATTCCAAGAATGAAGAGAGGGAGGAAAAAAAAAAAAACCAACCAACCAGCTTGTGACTCATTATCTTTTCCCCTATGGGCAATCAGCTCCAGGCCTGGGCAGTTAGAATTCTGCTCTTTCATATATGAAATGCTACTGGTACCTGGGGAATCTTTGGGATTAACTTCCATATCTTAATACTTCAGGTGGTGAGCAGAATCAAACAAGAAGAAATCTCTCTACGAAGAAAAAAAAAAAAAAAAAAAAATCCTGACATGTTCCACATGCACTGGGCTGGCATTTGGATATTAAATCTGCAACACCTAATTCTCCCAAAACGCTTCCCAAGACTCCAGAAATAAAATTCCTCATTGTGCCCTCATTTGACTGCCAAAGGGAACCTTTTTATCCTTTCTTTTGACCCTTCCACACAAAACTTTCCAAAGATGGAACAAGCACCCAATTTCACATTTGGCAATGCTAGAAACAACACAGCAACGGCCTTGAAATGTTTGCCATTTCTACTTGTCTCAGCTCTAATTATAGACACAGAGCAGCTTCATCTGCACGGGGCAGAATGGCTCAATGCACAGCAGAGTTCAATGCCTCAGATCCATGCATTTCCAAGTGAGTGAAGCGTGCATTATAACTGCAGTCACAGCAAGTTTCTGATGTGCTTCTCCAACACTGATTCCTCCTTTTTCTTTTTCTTATTTCACCCCCCTCACTTTTTGTTTTAATTTTCCTACAAAGCATGAAGTTTCTCTGAGACAATCAGAGCATGACTTCCATCCAGTTGTTTCATCAGGCTAAGTGTGCCACCCGCTTTTTCACATTCCCTTTTTTTCCCCTTTTGAATAAACTCTCCATTATCAAAATAAAATAACATCATTTACAAAGTACCACCTCAGCAGCATGCCTCAGCCCTCATTTCACAGGGCTATGCCAGCAGCCACAAACAGAATCAAAGCAGCCAATTAAAAATCCATATTCATTAACAAACATCATGTGTACGATAATGCCCTGCATTGACTACGCCACCACAGGAGATGGGAAACTCACTGAGTTTTCCTGCTCTCGGTTTGAAGCTCTGGATTATTAAAGGAAGGGTTTTACCTGTGCTAGTCCACAGGCCAGCAAGAAGAGGCCCAGAGTCCTGTCAGCCCATCAGGCTAGGACAGCACAAGTGACAGCTGCTGACCTTTTGCCTTAGAGAGTTGCCAGGCACTGGACCTTGCCAGGATGAGCATCACAGAGTAGACCATGAAACTGTGCCAAGACCTTTCCCAGCGAGCTCTTTAGGTACCAACAGGGCCAGCAGCAAACCAATCTGTGGCATTACAGGCAGCCAGCGTAATAAACTCTGCATATGTTTGATTGATGTAACTCATTGGCTAGGCAGGGCCAGATCCAAGCTGATGTAGTAAATTAGCATATTGCCTTGGCTTCAGGGAAGTTACGTTGATTTACACCATCAACAATTTACCACCACAGAAAGTCACATACCTACCATAAGTACAATATTTCAGACCTATACAATGAAGTTATATGAACACATGCCAGGATTATTTATTTATTTGTACCCACAAGCCTAAGATTTACAACTCTTTATAAATACAAGCTGGGCAATTTGCTTTCTATTTTTAGCCAGAATGCTTTGTGCAGGGAACAGCTGTCAGCCACTGGGAGCTGTGCTCCTCAGAGCAGTAGCTTCAGACAAATAGAGGCCTCTTAGAATTAAATTGGAGAACTGTTTTGTGGTAGAAAAGAAACTGAAGATAGCAGACAGCAAGAAAACATAAGCACTTAACAGAGAACCACTCCCAGAGCTTTTTCGTTCCTGTTTTCCTAAGAAGAGGACCCGCACATGATCACACTGCACATGTACAAGCGTGTCAATTCTTCCCAATAGCTTCAGAGCCCACTGTCCAATTCTGAACAAGTTCAGCAAACATTCAGAGATAATATATTCCTATTTCTTCCAAGATGACAGACAGCTGGGTAGAGGTGAGAGGTTCTGCTAATATTCTCACTGTGGAAAAAAACTGTTGTGTGAACTCAGCTTTCTATCAGATCCAAAGCTACGCAAACCCAATGCATGCATCAATAGGAAATCAGATTTCACCAGAGCTGCCATCTTCATGCAGACACTCACCTTGGCACACGAAGGAAGACGGTGTTTCCCCAGGGTGGACTCGTGCTGTGATGAACACCACTTTCTGTTCAGCCCCTGGACGCAGGTTTGCTGCAGCAGAGAGGGGTGGCAAGGAACAGGGGGAGAAGGAAAAAAAAAAAAAAAAAAAAAAAAAAGAGAGAGAAAGATCCTTAAACTGAGTCCCATATGTAGGAACAAAGGGCCATTAATTTTTAAAGCATATCCTTTTATTAAAATTGGTCATACATTATAAATAAGCACAATCTATAATTAAAGGAGGCAGCATCACTGGGGCTCTGTACCAGGCCATATAGCAGACTGAGCAAGGGCTGCAAAACTAATGACAGGCAGCCAAACCTGCAACAACAAAGTTAGCTTTCTTTTTAAAAACCAAGATTTACTACAGTGAGCTTAACTGCGCTGTAATTGCTCTCTCACTTGTGATAAATATCCCCCCGGGGCGACAAGAACAACAGTGGGGGTCCATTCTCAACATAAAGCCAATTGCACCCTGCATTACACTTTATACCAGCCCTAACAGGGCCAAACAATGGCAAAGTGCTAGCAAATGACATTTGCCTTTGCTCTGGGGCATTTTGGGGGGTATTTTTTTTTAAATTCTCTTAACTATTTGGGACTGCATCTGCCCTGACTGAAAGACATGTTAAAAAAAAAAAAAAAAGAAAAGTTTAGAAAAGAGACCAGGATTAAATCCAGCAACCTTCTCCAGTGAGGGCATGAAAATGTGCCAGGTCCCCTTCAAATTACAGATAGGAAGGGAGACTTAGATCCCAATTGCTCTGAATTTAACATGGGTTAATCCCCTACTATTGAAACCACACTACTTTGGCCACTTCCTTCAGCCATAAACTACATGGGTCAAGCAGAATCATTTCTCTGTTTGTGCAGTGACTTCATTTAATAAACAGGAAAGAAAAATTACGCTCTTTCAAAATGGGTTCTGGGAATTTTAAAGACTGTTAGAGGTCGGGACTTCAGTTAGATGTCTTATCTAGATCAGAACACACACAGCAGGGGTAATACTAAACACAGCAGGATCCAATTGCTAAAGACGGTTTAAATCTTTGTTTTGGAATAAAAAGTTTACACACTGAAAGGAGACTGGAAATAAAATTCAAGTTGTTTGGTGTTTTGTTTTTTTTTTTAAATTAGGTAAACACATTACATGCATACCCAAACATAGACTTCTAATTTTAAAGATGTTTGGGAGTTCTCAAGACCATACCTGAGTTATTTTTTTAATTTCCTGAATACTTAGAAATGATTGGTTTCCCTATGGTAAATAACACCTAACAGCACCACAGGAATAATCAATATATTTTTGGTTGTTCTCAGGAGACAATCTCAGCAGGCTTCTTTTTTATTTCCTTAGCTTCTCTAAATGTCCTACAGCTGCTCACCCTGTAACTCAGCCATTCATTTGTTCTTTCATACTCCAGCTTCGCCACTGTCTGGTGTTTTTGAGCCCCAGAGGCAAAGAAATATAAGAAAGAATGTCCCTGACAAACATAGCAGCTGGTGGGGTCAATTCTGTCTGCAGAGAAGTGTGGGAGGCAGCAAGAAGAACACAACACCGTCAGCTAGAAGTTGATGACCACCCCTTATCATTTGCATTAACATTAAGTAGTGTGGGAGGAAGGAGATAAATCAGCAAACCAACTTTAAAGAGCAAAAGGAGAAGGCTGGGATCATTTTTTACAAAAGGAGAGGAGTTTTCCTCTGGAAAAACAGCATTATGTTAAAGGTGCAGTGGCTCAGCACAGAAGTGATGCTCAGCAACACGCCTGCCACTTCCTTGGTAAGGAAATCTTTTGGACAGAGGATTAGTTGGGGGCGGGGGGGGTGTGGCTCTGGTTTTGTTTGTTTTTAATCAAAACATTTTTGTTATTTATGCTTTCCTCTTCATAATAGTTATTAAAATCATTAGTTAGTTTATCCTCCTCTGGAACTCATGATAGAACTATCCCAATTTAGGGTTCAGTGCAAAGCTGCTTGGAGTCAAGGGGAGATGTGGCACTGGGTGGTAATCAACATCTCTCTTGCTCACTTCCTTGGGGGATGGAAGAGCACCAAATTACTACCCTCCACTCAGAGCTAAGCAATTGCACCCTGCCTTGGCTTACAATCCTCAAGACATCCCTCGCTTTCCAGCACAGTACATTCGCTGTACGTGTGAATGCACAACCTTGCCATGTAGAGACCTCTCCATAACACCCAGCCTTCTGGACACGTAGTGCTCAAAATGAGCACAGGCAGAGCTGGATGACCATCTTTGTGTAGCAGACATTTTCACCACATTTCGTCAAGCCAAACAACCCCATTATAACTCTTTTTCTTTAAGCAATATTCTGTATTATTCATACAGAAACAATAAAATACATGGCATGCATAACTGTGCACGTGTGTATTTCTTTCTGGTATTCGGGCTGGATGAAATAGTGACTTGTTAACTTTAAGAGTAATTTTCAGTGTTTGGAAGCATCTGCATGAGCAAGCAAACATTGTTTACATGTTTCTGTTAACATTTTGGAAACACATACAACTTCTATGCAGCTTGGAAAGCCTAGAAAATTCAGCAGTGTCTTCTAAATGTGGGTGAATCTGGTAAACATTGCTTTGAGTGAAGTCCCTGACTAAGTACAAGACTCTGTGAACATATGGGAATAAACTGAACTGGCAGACAAGCTTCCAGTTCTGCAGGTTCTCTTCAAACACAGTTCATCTACTCTGAAAACCCTGGTAGAAGGGGGACATAGAAAGCAACATGGATGCCCATTAACCAACCTATGTGACAAGGTGCACCAAAGGCTTCCAATACAAACTAAAGACTTAATGCCATACGACTGAAGAGTTTGATATAGGGACTTTGAACCCAGCTGGTGCAGGGCACATGTTATTTACAGGCTGGGCTCCCAGCCTGAACCCTAACCCAGTGCCAGCACATTATAACCCATGTGGTCTTGGAAATCATATATTTAGCCTCACACGTTTATCTTGGTCTCCATAACATCCTGTGATAAAAAGAATACCAAGAATGCATGAGCACAACCTCCAAACACTCCCCTAAGTCCAAAGAGCAGCAGCACTGCTGTCTCTGTGCTATTACACATAACCTAAAAATGAAAAAGAATAAAACAAAACAAAGAAAGATCAACTACAATCAAGCTACAGTAGGCTGGATTTAAAACAAGATTCTTTTTGTTCTTTTTAATTTCCCAGTTGTATCAGGTGCCTGTGCCCAGGTGCTGGCAGCGGGGCCTGCAGGGCTGAGTCCAGGAGGAGACGCTGGGGCTGGTCACAGCCG
>JANHGN010021876.1:86462-97563 GCA_024605025.1 Megaceryle maxima | reverse complement strand
CTAGTCTCATCTGGAGCGCAGAAGGTTTTTGGTTAGCAGAGGCTTACTTGCTCACAGACCTTCTACTCAGCAACAGTCCTGCATGTAATGCTCAAAAATGGATCCAAACCTCTCCAGTTCTGGTTTCCATTCATGTTCTGGCCCTGACTGTCAGATGCTTAAAGACCTGATTTGTCTGATGGACTCCTATTGCATTTAAAAATTCTCCTAAATCTAACTGTTGGCATAAGAGGTTTGCTGAATTGGGGCCGTTTAGCAAGAAGTCTGCCTCTGAGATCATTGTCACAATGTTTTAAAGTTGGAGATTGGCATAAAATGGGCAATAAAGGATAATAGTTGCACAAAGTCTCTCTCTCTTTTTACATTCATCTTAAAAGCAAAGCTATTTTGGAGCATTTAATATTATATAATCTCTTTACTCTGGCAGCATAGAAATTACAGGGACCATTACAATGGTCCTGTGTGTGCGTGTGCTTTATTGATGTATATGCTGACCTAATATCAAATTGATTTTGCTCAGCTTTTCTGCTGACCACAGAAAAATGCAAATTGGGTATTATATTTGCACACTAATTTTATTGGGCCCCTGTGTCTTCATAAAAAGATAAAGTTTGGGCTAATAAAAATAAAACATTTCTGGTGCTAATATAGGCAAATGTTTATGGCGGCAGGTAACAAATTGGTTTGTCATTTAAGGGAACATAAAGAGTACTAAAATCATCTTTAGGCAAAATAGATCGGTGGCTTTTGCTTAGCTTTCGCTTTCATTTGCAAAATCAATTTAATGTAGCACAGTGTCTCAAAGCCAGGGTGACATAGGATTAAGACATTCATTGTATTCCCCCTCCATAACTCCCCCTTATTCAGAGGCCCTGGGATTCGGGTTTGCTCTCGTTAAAGCAAATCAGATATATGCCAGCAGAAAAGAGGAAAAAAGGATCACTTAGACTCATGCCATATGCAACTGTCCTATAGGGACAAACGGAGGGGCAGAGGAAGAAAGCGGGACTCCCTGTTCTGAAGGTAGAGGCTGAAAGAGTTATCAACACTTGTCAGTGCCACCAGGAACCTGAAGGGGTAATACTGGTGTTATCTCTCTACCTGGCTATTTCTTTGTTCCTCCTTCCTCTTCCCTCTAGAAGTCCTCTGTAACAATGCCTTTTGTGTCTCTTTAACGGGCAGCAATCTCTGCTGGAATGCGGCTAAGTGAACTTTGATGACAGTTTAAGTAGATAGACATATATCAACAGCCTAACTTTATTTATTAAAATGAGTTGACCTATCTGAATCCCAGACCAGGCACTATTTCTATCTAGCTCTTGTTTTTCATTCTTTCCTTCCCCTTCTCTCCCTCAATTGCAGGGTATTTTGGAGGGGTTCCATGCAGTGGGAGGCTACATAAACAGTTTCGATGTTAATACTTGGCTGCATTTTCAACTTAATAGCCCAGCGAAGGGATCTGACCGCAAAGCAAAAGGCCAGAGATATCTCCTGGTAAAATTACACTGAAGCATAGATCAAACAACACTGCAGAGCTATTTGCAAAGTCAGAAACAGCAAACGACTATAAAGCAAGACCCCTTTACCTCCCAGCCCCACTTGCTTGTTTTTAATCTTAGTTACATCTTGGAAGCAACAATTTTTCCATTTGGGCTTTCTGATACTGGCAGCTTGCTAAACTTCTGAGGCAGGAAAATTAATCGTCTGCAAAACCAGTCAAGCTACACTCACATCTTTCCTCTCTCCTCATCACTACTGAAAAAAACCACCCCCCAAAAAAACTGAGGTTTTGTTTTTAAATTATACATACACATTTGAATGTTGGAACATACAGTCCTATGAATAAGAATAGAAACCTGGAATACGAACAGCACATTATCGTCCTCAAATGGCCAAGGTGATGACAACTCACAATTAAGGATGCAGACAGTAGCATTTAATGTCACCTACCTGCATCACCATCATATGATAACGGTTTAGCAGGCAGGTCCCCAGCCTGCTTTCTTTTTCCCTCTCCTGCTTTGCTATTTATAAAGTCAGGTTGGAGTGTAGATAAACCCCTTGCCCTCCAGAGACTGAAGGCAGGCAGTAAATTACGGGAAGGCTAAGTGGTACATCAAATGTGTCTCCTCAAAGCTATATATCATCTTGTTAAATTTGATGTCTAATCCCAGAACCCCAGAAATCATTCCCAAAATCCCAGAAAATGCATGTGTCCTTCAGATGATATAGAACAAGAAAGTAAAGTTTACCTGCAGGGAAAAGAAAAGAAAAAAACAAACAAAACACCAAGCCAAAAAACATTCTAGCTGCGATTTGCTAAGTCTTCATTTTACTTGAGTGTCTTTCAATGTTATTTCCTTAAATTCCATAGAGTCAGAACTCACCCATCTGTATTTGAATACACAAACTCTGATCTACAGGACTCATCTCATTTTTTTTCCCTTGCAATAGTTGACATTAAATTACAGACCGAATAGACCAAACCACATCCTATTTATCTCTCTCTACAAATTTTACACCAGATAGAAACACAGTTGCTTATCTACGTAGCAGCGCTTCTCCAGTTACCATCAGTGACAGTAATAAAGATCTTCAGCCATTCCACAGGGTCCTCTTAACTGAGTTCCACAACCCCACATCAGTGAAGATAAGGTAGAAACACTAAGGAGCTGCCTGCAGCCACAGAGGAAGCGAGCCTCATCTTTAGGGAAGGAATTGATACTAACTGGTACCTATCTTGCTCTTTCTTTTCACAGCTATCATCCCTCTAGAAATCCTCACCATCCCAGCGGCCTTTACTTTATGCAAAGGCATAGAAATAAAATATTCAGATGCAAGACGTTTCTACCTGCAATACCACAGTTACAGGGGTATCTTTTCAGTTTGTCTTTAAAATCCAGGGATTCAAAAGATATTGCTAAGCCCCATTATAAAGCAATTCTGTATCAGCTCTCTCCAATGGAGAGGGCTATGGAAATGTTTGTTTGCTACAAGTATGCATGGGCTGAAAGATAAGAGAATAATTTATGTCAGAATTTCAGCCAAGATCACAAAGAGGGAATTACCAGCCACTCAGAGTAGTCCAGCTGTTACAGGAGCAGCCAGGACACCTTTGTTCTGCTCTTTCCAGTTTTGCTGCGGATTTGCCTGAGATTAACTTTAGTGCTTAGATTTTTTTCCCCATATCAAAATTGAGCAAAACCATGTGTACTTCAGAACAGAGGTGAGAGTCCCAGTACATCTATGCTCAAAACTCTTCTAGTTTCTCTGAGACGCAGTCACATCCCTGCACTCATGGATCCTTCCAAGGAAGGCAGTGCTGAAAAGGACATTGGTAGTTACCATGAGGTGCAACTCCAGAATCTGCCAGTGCACCACCTCTAACCTCCTGAGGCAAATGGATAAAATAATAGGGAAGGAACAAGCTACAAGACAACATGCAGAAATCAGGAAAGAAGTTTCTGGGAAGCTGTAACTGGAAAGCCTCTACTCACTAGGGCTATGTCTCATTTTTCAGAAGCAAACAAAAATACAACAGGAGTAGAATTGAAAAAAGGTGGAGAGGCATGAAACGGTGTCCAAAGCTGGAGAGATACCTGCTTAGTATCTTGTTCCAAGTAGGGCCAGGTGTTATTCTGGGAGGAAAAAAAGACCCCAAAACCAAAGAGAAAAGCAACCAAGGTTTCAGCCCATTGGGATGAAAGCTCAAACTTAGGCAAAGAATAAAGCAATACAACCAACACTATTGCTGGATTAATCTCCTCTATTCCACCTTTAGACACTGACTTGAACAACATGAATCCTTCTCTATTTATTATTCTTCCCCAAACACTAATTATAAAGAAGTGAGGACACCCCAGACTATTACAGGACACAGGAGATGGTTATTTTGTTATTTCCTTTTTTTTGGTTTTGTTCTGCATTGGACCCTCCCTGGGATGAAGAGGGATGACTGACAGGCTTAAGCAGAATAAAGCCTTCAAGATGTAAGACTTGGCTTGAAAGCAGTGATCCCAGGCAGGACGTGCAAGGTGTTCTGCAAGAGGTTTTGGCCTTTACTGAACTATGACAGTGTGTTCTTTGGTATCTGAGGTAGCAGTCAATAAAAAGCAACCTTCTGAAATGAGATTCATGAAGAACAGTGCTGCTCAAAATGTGACACTGACCTCTCCAGGAAGTGTCAACACACTCTTTGTAGAGAGGCTTGAGCCCACAAGACAAGAAATAGACAACAGCGAAGAACCTCTCTCTTCACGTTCATGGCTTGCCCAAAATCAAAATTAAACCTCAACATACAGTACCAAAACCTAAGATGATCAGTAGAGGGTCTTATACACAAATTCAAATTTTGAAACACTACAGCCAGACAGGGAGATGAAGACTACCCTCAGGGCTGAAACACACACACATTCCTAAACCAGCCAGAAGCAAATCCTTCTTTACTCCAATGTTGGACATTGGTTTCAAATCAGGATGAGAAACAGGTTCTTTTTAATACAATGGGGGTGGCAAAGATGGCACAGAAAGTGACCTCTTTTCACAAAGAAGTGAGGTGACCTCTCCTGGACATGCTGCCAGGCCCCTGATTTTGTTCATCGAGTCTTTATAGTTTTTAAATCACAGGGACATGATGTCAGGGAGTCTGTAGCTTGGAAGGAATCTCAACAGTCCTAAATTAGCTTTGCTTAGGTGTATGCATTCCGCTCACTTTTGACTATGACTCTAGCATCCGCAAGTGTCACAGACATGACCTCAGACACAAGCGTAGTAAGAATATTTGACCTATACAACATATCCTGCAGTCTGGCAAGAGAAAGTCCTGTCACACCCTTGTCCTTCCCTTCAGAAGGAAGTGGTGAGATGCATGCCCAGAGGTAGGGCACTTTCCATCCTCATTAAGTAAGCTGCCATTCTTATTTAGATGCTGCTTATGACATCTTTCCCCTCTGTTGCAAAAACAATTATTGCAAAGATGTTGAAATTCCACCTGGACATGTAAAACCACCTCCCACTCCAACCAGCCTGCCATATCTGTCCCCTGCCTTACATCAAACCAAGAACAGTTCCCCTCACAGACGTGATTCTTCTCTAAGATCCCTGCAAGCACCACGTTAACTTCACTTGCACACAAGCGCCTACCAACGCTAATCATCCCGTTTGTCCCATCATTGGTCAGCAATAAATTCTGGAGGTGCCTTCAGTCAGCGTAGCATGGTGTGTATGTGAAAACACATTTTGCTGCCTGCATTCATACACACTGGAAGGTTGGGTGAGTTTTGTAAAACAGTTCTAGTCAGCAAACTGTTAAAACCAATTTATATACACACGCACACTCGCTCTCTCAAGGCAATAAGCCTATGGAGAATTTTAATTAAAGTCAAAGAAGCCTTTAAAAGTGGAGGGGGAAAAATCTAGCACAGCAAGAAATAAATTAATAAAAACACGCTCCAAGTTGAAGCTCAAGGGGATCACTCTCAGTCATCATTTATTTAAAGGATGGGACACGTCAAAGATAGGAATGTCAAGGGGGAGATGCTGTGAAGCAGCAGAGGACAGAAAAGGGGCTGACGAACTGCATGCCACAGCTTCTGTAGCAGATCATTTTTTGTCACGCAGGTTATATTTGTGTCTGGCTACCTGCTGCTTGATATTCACTGCCTCTCAAACTTAGTCACTAAAATATCTGTATTCTCTTTCACATTTGATCTGGAAAGGACCTTTTAGCTCATCTAGACCATCCTTATCTGGCCAGCACCCAATTTCTGTGGAAAACTGTTCCATTGTATATATCCAAAGCCATAGGATATGTTTCTTGGTATTCAGCCAGCAATTTCTTTTACTGAATTTCAATCTATATCTCACTTGCCTTTTCCCTTAGTGTTTTGGTTTTTTTTTTTTTTAATGTCTTAATTTTGTATCTATTGTTTTAGCTTTTGCTCAGACCACAGACTATTCTAGGGGAACTGACCCCTTCAGATGAACTGTTACCCACAGGCACACCACAGATCTGCTCAGTTCTCATGTCCTTACAATCATTTTGTACAGAAAGTTTCAGTGCTCAGATGAGATGGTATTCTGCTCTTCACCTGTCATTCTTGCAGAGACTATCATATTTTCTAGTCTTTTCCATAGCACACAGAAGAGATTTCTTCACTTGAGGCCACTTGCAAACAAGCAGTGCCACATTGCTTAACTTTAACAACTCCCAATATCAGCTGCTACAAGCAGCTCTCGTCACCTCCATCTGTCTTGTAACAGCTCATTGGGGTGTAAGATGCTTGTGCAGATCAGTGTCCTTAGCAGCCTCCTGGGTCTCCAGCCCTGTATTCAAGGGAATATAATACTTCTAGTTGGTGCTCTGGCACAAGCCTCCCAGCATCAGATGCAAATGAAAGTAATCATCTGCAATAAATCATGTGATTACGCTGGAAACCCATGCGTGTCTGATCCTTCAACTACAAGAATTATGGAGATCCAATATTAACTGCATATCTTGACACTCATTATCTCATTTACAGAGTCTTGTGCTGTCTATTCTTTGCCAGCCAGATCCCTTGGTAGAGACAAAATCTTCATAGATTGATAAGATCCCACATCAGTTTCCACTCAGAAACATGAAAATGTAACTCGTTTCCAACATTAAAAAAATTAAAGTACTTGAAACATTAATAGGTATATTTATTAGTGAATGTAAATTGAATTATGTTTTGCCCTTTCCCATTAAAACAAACGCCCTCTTCATGCAAAGAGGGTTAGAAAGGTTAAAAAAAATGAAGAAAGTCAAAGTCATTACATTCCAATCAAACTTGATAAATATGTAAATTACAGCAACTAAACAGTTGGCTTTGACAAATGACTTCCACGTAATGGATTTTTCATAGTAATGAGGCTACAGTGCAATTGTTTTTTTAAAGCCTTACATTTCTCATTAATACAAAGTGTGACTCAGTGTGCACAATGGGGATATTTACCAAAAAAATTAGAGGGGGGGGGAATTCAGACAGTACTTGACATCACAGAGGGGAGCCACAGCCTGAGATGGTGTCATTGCTTCCATCAGCACTGACACATTGTTGACTAGTCTTTAATTAAGTGGCTTGAACTCGAATAACTACTCGACGCTAAAAGAAGCATAAAGCCTAGGACTTTGCCACTTGCAATTCATTTGTGATATGTTTATCCACCCAACACTATCAAAGGTGCCAGCTGCATATGCTGTACAGACTCTATGAGACCTACAAAAATGGAAAAAGGTGCAAGAAAATCACTTCAATGACTTTTACGTAACTTCCCTGCCCACCAGTATCTTCCTGACTCATTCAGCTCTTTGACATTTCAGACTATGTCAATCATCATGACATCTATGCACCTCATCATCTTTCTAATGTAGGTTGGTCACCAGTCAATAGAAATAAAAATACATTCAGGAAAATGACCCTCATTCATAGACTACTGCTTTGAATTGCCTTATTGTCCTGAGAATAGCCCGGTATTCAGCATGGCAGCCCACAGCTTCTTATGCTAGACTTTGCTTCACTTGATGCAGCCTATTTTGGAATGCCCAAAGGACAGCATCAAAGGTGGTTTGAGCCAGCAACAACTTCTCAAAACAAAAAGGGCAATGACTGCAGTGAAAACATCTCCAGAAACATGAAGACATCCTTGACACGCGTTCAGCTTTACCAGGACACCACCAAACAGGGTTGTGTATGTGTTGTCCCACTTAGTTCAGACTGCTGGCAGTCCACCAGACAACTGCTGGTACCACTGAGACTGTATTTGAATGATCAACTCTATGGGCTACTGCTGAAATAGACTACTCTTAAGCAACAGGGTTTTCTCTGTAGACATCTTACTACATCTGCAGCTGTACTGCTGTTCCCCCCCATCCTGATTTAAACAGGAAAAAAAACATAGAGTAAAGGGGGTGTGTGGGAGATGTGTTCTCCCAGCCCCATCCTTCACACCATCCAACAAAGCCAGATTCCCCTGGTGCCAACAGGTCTCACTTTACATATTCTGCACAGGACAGAAGTTCCTCAACAAATATAGGGAGGATTTTGATGTGGGTGCCTATGTTATTTGATACAATTTTGGCTACTCAGCCCTTCTTATTTCAAGGAGGGCTGTATCCACAACCCCTCACTATAAGGAATTTTGCAACCTGGCATTTGAATTCCTGAGCAAGGCTAGAGAGTTGAGTTTATATTTACCCTCACACACTCTCAGTGCACCCAAGGGTCAACCAATACAGGGCAGTGATAGATCAAAGACTATGCTGCTGATTTTAAGTTAAAGTAAAAACAACCCTTCTCACCTCAATCTGTTGAAAGTACATAAGGGTGAGGAAGGGAAAACACATCCAGGGGGAATGTCAGTGGGAAATAAGGACAGAGGAGGTAGAGGAGAGGACTGTTTATACATCATCTAGGAAGTCTGTAAACCCTGGCTATCTCTCTGCATGCATGCATGCCTTTTGCTGATATAGGATGCATACTCCATGCAACGCTATTCTTGTGAGCCAGGAAAATCTGCATGTAATACAGCAGGAGAATGCTAATGACCTTCAGCTGAGCTGGAATCCAACATTACTTCCCTTTATCAAAGGTAAGCTTCAGAGCAAACAGTCAATCTTGGGGTTCCTCCTGAAGTTAAAAGTCAGTGAACACAACATGACCACATACATCCCTGCTTGTGCTAAGTGTCCCCCAGTTGCACAGGAGTTGATAATCTCTCCCAAATACCCTCAGGCTATAGCACAGGTATTTCTCAAGCAGCACTTCATCAGTAAGAGAAAAACGATTTCAAGCCCATTCAAGTGATGAAAATTTGAAGCAAATACGGGTTAAACAACCCACTCAACAGAGGCTACTAAAGCAGTGGCAAAACTGCCAGCAAAATGTGTACTCTAACTCCTCACACACTCCTATCCCCACCAGGCTGTGGGGACAGTTTCTCCTTGGTCTGACCCTCATCTCTGATGGAATCCATGCTACCCAGCCATACTGCTCTCCAGTCAAAAGCAGTTCATGGATTTGGAGAGGTTTCAGACAAAAGAAAAAAAGAGATCAGAGATACTCCGGAAAAGCAGCAAAACAACAACAGCAACTGATGGACTTAGCAATGCTGGCCTTACTAGTAAATGACACAAAAGCCTGATTTGAATGAAAAACTAGATCAGCCATTTCAATGACTGTCTTCTCAGTTTATTAATTGATTTTTAAAGCAATAGATAAAAGAATACTCCTAATTTGCTTTATATCTTTGTATTCCTGATCTACTGATTATAATAATTGTATAAGCTATCTTCCCATTAGCCACAACTATTACCATACAGACATCATGCAAAAGTCAGAGTGGAATTAAGCAGTTTGTTTCCAGAAGTGCTGGTGTAATGCAGTCTAATTTCCAAGGCAGAGAAGGAAAAATAAAGGAGAAGTCACAGGGCCCTGTTAGAGTTTGGGTTCAAGAAAGCCACAAAGCCTTCAGTTCCAGGGACACTGGGACTGCAACAGGCATGCCAAGGGGAGCACGACACAGCACCAACATTGTCCCTCCCCACCTTCCTTTCTCATCTGACCACCCATCATGTTGTGTACCTCAGCCACAGGCTTCTGTTAGGGTTAGGTCTAGAAGGACAAATAAAAGCTTCCATGCTGTTAAGTTCAGGCAGATTCTCATCACTGCAAAATTTAAACTTTCAAACCAGACATGTCCACACTGATGGCATGTTGAACTGAGCCATGGATGTGCTTTCCAGCAGTTGGCAAGGCTGAGCCCAGACCCGTGTCCTAATTTTGAGAAAGCTTCTAAAATGATAGAAGGCAATAACCTTCAAAAAGTTTTCCATCAGACACATGATGTAGCATTGTCTGAATATGAGGATTGAAATAAAAAAATCCTGCATTTTGTCACTTTTCCACTGAGCTGATGAGCAACCTTCGAAAAGACACTCAAGAATAAATCCACAAACAGATTTAGCAAGTAAAGTAGCCTAAATCCCATTTAAGTCTGTAGTTTAGATGTTGAAAAACTGCATTCAGCTGTCATCTAGTTCAGGAGATGTTGGTATCCATAGGCAACCAGAAGTTCTACCTTTGGCCAGGTCCCCCAGAAATCTACATTCCACTGCCTCTCCCACTGCTTTCAGCAGGCTTTCTTACACTGTAACTTGTGAAAGAGCACTATAAAAAAAAAAAAAAAAACAACCCAAAAAAACCACCAACCAAAAACACAAGGCAAAAAGAAAGCTGTGGCACCAATCCCCAATTCATTCAATACTTAGAGGCTCAGCAGACTTACCCAGCTGAGTAAGCTGGGTATGGTTTTTGGAAAGTCCCCAGACAAAACCCCTTCTCAGCCTGAAGACATCTGAAATTACATTCACACTTCCAGGAGTGCCCTAAATACATTATGGTACAATTATTTATTTATTTTAAGTAGAAGCACATAGCATTATGCACATGAACCAGAATTCTGTTTTCTGTCCTTCAACACTGACAGCCTGAATACTAGATTACAGGGTCAACATTGCTTTTGCTCAGCAGCTAACCCAGTGAATATTGACTTGGATGACAAAGAAAACAAACTTCAGCATAAAGGAATAAGAGCCTCTTCCCATCCCCAAAGCCTCAGTATGTGCCTTCTTGAAAACCTCAAATGTCAAGAAGAAAGAGTCAGCCTCTTTTCACTTGAGCCCTACTACAGGACAAGGGGCAATGGATGCAAGCTAGAACACAGGAAGTTCCACCTCAACATGAGGAAGAACTTTTTTACTGTAAGGGTTACAGAGCACTGGAACAGACTCCCCAGAGAGGTTGTAGAGTCTCCTTCTCTGGAGACTTTCAAGATCCTTCTGGATGCATTTTTGTGTAGCCTGCCCTAGATTCTATGGTCCTGCTCTGGCAGGGGGGTTGGACTTGATCTTTGGAGGTCCCTTCCAGCCCCTACACCATTCTATGAATCTGTGATTCTCAGTACTGAGAGAAAAACTCCTGATTATCCGCCCCCCCCCCCCCCCCCCCCCCCCCCCCCCCCACCACACCCCCAACCGCTCACCCCCTTCTCATTTCTTTCTATTTTCTTTATCATATAAACA
>JANHGN010021876.1:53579-86362 GCA_024605025.1 Megaceryle maxima | reverse complement strand
GGGGGGGTTGGCTTGCTTTTTGGGGGTCCCTCCCCCCCCCCACCCCATTTTTTAAATTTGTTTTTCCCATAACTGGGGAAAAAACCCCTGATTATCCCCCCCCCCCCCCCCCCCTTTTTAATAACCCTAGTAATGGTTACCTGGTTTTATATATTGCTTTGAGATCCTTGGATGGAAAAAAACCCTTCACATCTGCATGCATTTATTATTAAAAACAACATATGCCTGTGTCTTCACTGGGAAACAAGTTGGAAAGCACTTTCCCCAAATCTGCACCTTGATCACTCAGTATTTTATCTACAAAAACACAGACCTCAAGTTGTTAGGGTTTTTTGCTTAAGTGGATAGGAGACATCAGAAGAGGGAGAAAAATAAACACAAGCACCACCACCAAATCTTTCTAGATAATTTGATTTTTAATATATATTCTTCTCCTACTCCTCTGGCTGTGGGTCACATGTGTAGCAGCCTTTCATGGCAATGTATGTCCAGATGATAGCAATATAAGTCAGTAGAAGATACATTTTGCTTTTATTAATATGCCATTTAATCCTTTTCTTTTTGAATAGAGAAAAAAAGAACCTGAGCTGCATACAAATGGGTCACAGCACCTCATGTTTACTGTTAAACATGAGTTAAATCTGAGTAGCTTGGTGTATCTCCATAATAAAAAAGGCACTATTAATAAGATTTTGTTAAATGGAGAGCTAATGTGTAACAGCCTTATATCAGATATGTAAAAACAGAATTTCATAACAAGGATGGGAGAAGTATTATCAAGGACCTAAGTAGAAAAATCTGTCTTTCTCGATAGTGGAGGAATTTATATTTGAAGAGTGTTCTTTCCTATTGAGATCTTCATTGACTTGTACAAAAATACCGCTTTTAATCTCAAATCCCCACTGGCATTTTCATATAAGCACTGAAAATGCTATTGGGCTTTAGAGATTTAATTTAATGAAGGAAAAGTATTTCTATTAAAGTGTGTAATTTTTTTTATTTTATTTTTTTAAACACAACATCTTCTGAGGAGCCAGGGAAACAGGATTATTTTAAGCTCCAAAAAACTGACTAACCTGTACCCTTGTAGAGCTCCTGCTTCATAAAGAAAGCTTAACAGCTGTAGCAGAGCCTGTAGGTGCACTTGAAAAGGGACCCTACTGTCCCAAGACAGATGCACACTGAGAATGCCAAGCCTGGAGAAGGTAGCAGAAAGAGAGGAAAAAGAAATGTCCCCATGCAGTCAGGTTGTTTATGCTAAACTGCTGCATCATTAAGCTCCATTCTGAAATGTCAAAGATGGCAAAAACTCACCGAATAGCTACTAAATCTTCTGCATTAATGGACTGATCCTCTCATCTATTCATGTCAAAAAGTATTAGGTCTGGCTGGGTAGGTAACAAATTCACTGTTGGGGTAAATGAAAGCCACTCCATCAATTTGGACAGAATTGCACCCGTTGGCTCCTGTGATGAGAGAGACTGAATTGTGCGATATAGAATTCCCTTCATATTAATTCTCACAGTATTGCTTTTGTGAGGATAAAAACCTTTGTTTTATCTATGGATCACCCATGTCTTTATTGTAGGAATATTCATTACAAATATAAGACTCTCTCAGTATGAAAAGGAAGAGTGCACTTGACACCAGGAGGCCTCTCAACAGGATGCTGCCAGGGTTGACAAGCTCAACAGTAGACATTAAGCTACAGCAGTTGCTCAATTTGTGTGCAGAGCTTGCACAAAGTTAAATTTCCTTGCTTCAAAAAAAAAAAAAAAAAAAGTATACTTTTTACTTAGCCACCAAAGATATCCCTGAGTTACAGCACTGCAAACCCTACAATAAGCACCTAGTACAACAGCTGGGACAGGGAATTATATGAAAAAGTACTGTGACAGCAGAAGGGGGTAGTCCAGAAAAAAATACTTCTCATGAGATTCACTACTTGTATCATACTTGGACAGCAAACTCTGCAAAGAGGTTGTTTATCTAGGAAGATGTAGCTAAGGGGGCACTTAGACCCCATCACAAACAAGGAAAAGGGCTGTCTCCATTTCTGAAGCCAGACCTCAGAAAAAAAAAAAAAGAGGGACAGAGTCCAAAGGACTGTGATGAAAAGCTACTTCCTCCTTAACTGCATGATGGAGCTGGTGTAGGTTTCAAGAGACCTTCAGCCCTAAAGCTTCATCACAGCCCAAACAATAGCCTGCTTTGACCTTTCAGTTCCCTTTCCCATATTTAGCTCCCCATCTTGCCCCCTTACATTCTCAGGCCTTTCAGGTAAGTAGTATTTCTCCCTATGCATGAAATTGAAGAAAAAAAGGCAGTTCTGCTATTGACTTCAACAGATCCATGACTGTCCTACATGCTTATAGACTAGCCAGTAAAACAGAGTGCCTTACTCTTTGACATTTCTGTGGCTAACAATAAGGTAAAGCTAAACTGCAATTGGGAATTCACATCACTTGGTGCATCAGGTAGATGATCAGTGTTAAAGGAACTAGTGGTTCATTTCAGAAGGTTGAAAAGCTTAGCAGAAGCGAGTTAAATATGATGAATCTGGGTAATATGGGCAATCACCTGCAGTATTTGGAAAAACAAATGTTCCATCTGTGGCTCCTGTGCACAAAAATATTTTTTATTTAAATCTGATTTAAACAGAGATTAAAATGTTCATCCTTGACTCTCTATTAAAATATCTGGTGGATATTTTGATAGGTACATACCCAAGCTTGTCAACTACTTTACCCTAACTGCCTCCATTTTTAAATTTTTTTTTTTTTTTTGGTGGTGGGTACAGGCAAGTATGATAGACCATGATCTGATTTCATTTATTCCTCTTTCAATAGTCCGATGCAGATGGATAGCTCAAGGGCAAAGGTAGATGTAGTTCTGATGTTCAGGTTAACAAGCATCCATAAGTTTCTGTTTTTACTCAGATGTCACCCAAAAGTATGCAAATAATCATGAGATTTTTTTTTTTTTCTGGTTTTGTACGAAAGCAATCACTATTATCAGAGCACTTTTACAGTGGCAGTTCTTGATCCTCACTAAAGAAATAAGACATGCATAGGGTTATGCTCTGCATAAAAACACACTCCCTTCCTCAAATGCTGTCACAAAACTGGCAGAATATTTCCATTCTTCCATAATCTACGCATAAACAAGAGAATGATGACAAATGATCTGGATAAGACAAAGGTCCATCTAGCGTCCTGCTTTGGCTCCAGCAATAGCCACTACTGATTTCCTATAGAATAAGAAAAGCACGTGGTACACAGAAAGAGACCATTCCTCAGCTATTCCTCGTAGATTCTGACAATTAGGCTTTTTTAGTATTGTTATTAGTTGTTGCAATTAAAACATCCGTAGCTTTTTCTATCAGAAACCACAATTACTGTCTACCCAAACCAGTTTGCTCAACTTTTGATTCAGAATCATTCTTAAAAAAAAAAAATAAAAAAGCCCTAGTCTTGAACAACCTCAAACTTTGGATACAGGTAAAAACTTTACAAGTGATCTCTGTCACTACAGAGAACCAAACAAAAATCCCAGTACTGCAGAAAAAAAAAAACCCCACTGGGTCAGGTTCAAACCATGAGGGACCATCCTTCAGCCAGCATAAATTGTTGCCGCTCCATTGAAGCCACTGGAGCTGTGACTACTTGCCTCAGCTAAGCAACTGCCCTGAGTCACTGGCTCATCTCTAATGGCACTGCCAAGGGACAAGGTGGGTGGAAGGGAGAAAACACACAGGGAGGAAGGTTGATGTAGAGTGACAGACAATATGTTTTTGGAAGAAGCTGGCAGTGTTAATAGAAATCCTCTCTCTTCCACTGCTTTCTTATGCAAAGCTCAGATCTGAAGGTTACCTGCTTCCCAAGTGACTTGAAATGGAATTTTTTGTAATCTCTTCAATGTATCTCTTCCTCTATTTACAGGGAATAAAAGTAACCATAAAATGCCACCGTTTTTGAGCAAATCTAATCTGCCCTTCCAGTAATACCAGGCCACAAGATGATTATCTCATTTTCTCTTTGACAAATCTGGAATTATTGGCTGGTGATTGTAAAAAAAAAAAAAAAAAAAAAGTATGTTTCTACATCAGATAAATATCAGTAAAGACAATAAAAAACATGAAACACTAAGAATAGGCAATAAAAGACTAATGTCTCTGACCAGTGACCTGTTCTACAGAGTTAGTGACACAAAACAGTCTCTCATATTCCTTACAATGCTTATGGCTCTTCCACTCCTCTTTTTCACTTCAGCTTCAGACAAAAAAAAAAAAAAAAAAAAAAAAAGCGAAAAAAAAAACGAGAAAAAAAAAAAAAAAGAAAAAACTGTTTGCTTCTGCATGAAGGGGAAAATAATCAAGTTCTTATCAAAAGGAAAGCAGTAAAATAGCCTGGTTTTGGAGAGCCTAGTTCAGGGTAATGCAAAATCTCTTTGTAGAGAGAAGGTCAAAGGTTTCTAGAGGGAGGGAGGTTTCACTCAGTTATCTGTGGATAGAGAGAGAGAGTTTAACTGAAGCTTAACAGACACAGAATGCAAACTATAAGGAAGAGAGACAAAATAAGCATCTATTCCAGACTCCTAATTATCAAGGACTGGAAGAGGAAGAACCTGTCCTTGGTGATGCTTTGATTTTCCAAGTCCAGTGAGAAATAACAAGCAGTCAAGACGCAACAGTGGCAGTCTCAGTAGGGATGTTACTTCTGCAGCAGGTAGGAGCTGCAGGAGTGCCAGCACACCATCAACCAACCTGCTGTGACCACTGAAAAGCACACACCCACTCTTTTCCCTGCAGAAAAGTAAAGAAGTTTCACTACATGACTTAACAACCCATAGCCATATCTGGGCCAGGTACAGTGCCTCAGATCCTAAACACAAAGGAGAACTATGCTTTTCCATTCAGCTTGACTTTTAGAGATAGAAACCTTGGCTATCTTTAGTGTGCTGACAATGGCGAGGTTTGTACATGGGTCCCAGAAGTCAAACAGCTCAGAGCCAAGCTGATGTGAAAACCCCTTTGCCAACACTAACAACAAACGTTACATAGGAAAAAAGGTCACTTGTAGCCTTAAGCAGAGGAATGAATTGTTCCTCTGTTTCCCTGGAAAAATACAGAGGAGAAAAGACTGATAAAGGAAGTCCTGAGGCTGCAGGAAAGAGATTAGGCAGGAACACATTCAAGAAGATACTCAAAAACCTCTGTCCTTTTTGAATCCATGGGATTTAGATGATAAAGGAGGAGTCAGCCACCTAACTGCCTTCTTGTACCCTGGCTTTCAACCAGGATTCATCCCACCTGGCTTTAAATATTTAAGTAATAAGCCAACCACCTCTGGAGAGCAAAGCAGGTGTTAGTGGGATCAGGCACCCTCTGCAGCTTCCAGTCTCCTGGCACTGACTGCAAAGTGAACACAGAGACTCCAGCTTGAGCAGCTCAGATAAACAGCTCATATTTAGCTATGACAAGTCTGTAGTTTGGTCTCTCCCTTTTTTTCCCTCTGTGAAATAAAGATCAGCAATAGCTAGCACATCCATACTTACTACCACAAGCAATTCTTAGAGTGAAAGCATCATCCTGCTTCTGCTTTACATAGGAGCTTTACAGCTGAGGGATCCAAGTAAAATCTCGGATCACTTTGCAGGTGTGGTTCAGTTATGTGTAACACAGCCTGCACTTTATTCCATGGTAGCCTAGCCCAAGCCACACCTTGGGAATGCACTGTTGTCCTCATTTTGGCTGGGATAGAGTTAATTTTCTTCCTGGGACAAATGCAGCATAAACCAGGTTTGTGTGGCGTGGAGAGCAAAGAACTGGAAGAAAACTACAGAAGTCCTGCCTGGGTCCAACAAGTGGATTAAAGAATCCCCTAACAGTCATTACACTTTACTCCTGCACTTTCATTTTCCACTGTCATGAGAGGCACTCCAAAGGCATATTTGCATTACCAAAGCGAAGTGAAACAGCTTAAAGTTTCTTTTAAAGACAATACATTTATTCATGGTAGATAAAGGGATTAAAGATCCTACTAAAATCCATTAGAATCCAGAGTAATACCGCCACATATAGTTTTATTTTGCACCTTTATTACATGTTTCCTCCCTGGACCTTAGAGCGCTTGTCAAATAAGAAATTAGCCTCTGCTACTTTACCAGCATAAAATAAAAACTCTGCTTTCAGGTAGCGAGGACATCTATAGTGACAGCTGAAGGTCACACAGGAACAGAGCCTGGGTTGTGGGTTTCTGCTCTGAAGCCCATTCCCTTTTTCAATTAGAAAGATGACAGTGCCACATACACACAGTGCTTAGGGTAAACATTTGTCCGAGTTCTTCATCTCCTCCTACCATTATCTGAACCATTTTTATTTGAATGCCTTTTTTTTTTTCCCCAGAGTTTTCTGCAAAATTCAAATGAACCGTGAACAAGAGAATGAGAGGTTTATTGAGCCATAGCAGGCTAACACTACCCATGTTGCTGCATGATTCGAATACTTAAGTGGCCCAGATGCTCTAACATTCAATTAATGAATTCTGGAGATTTGGGAAGTGGGTGGAGGGGGGAAAAAAAAAATTACACAAGATGTTGGCTTTGCCATTGCATTATCCTAGGTGTCTCGCTCTGACGAAGGTTAATGAGGAGAGTTCAAATGCTAAGACATAATTAAATAGCAATAATTAAAGAAGCTGACACTGTTAGAAGCAGCAAACTGAAATACCATAGGATTGTTTCCCTTTAAAAGGAAGTAGGCTGTTATTGTTTAAACACAACACTAGCAGGTTTGGGAAATGATTTCCTATATTCCAAAACATGAGGTAAACACTCATTAATTGGTATCATTACACATTTAATGCTGTTTGTCTTGCTTTCCCTGATCCCATTTGCTTATTTTTGGATGGCAGCCTCAGCACAAATGAAGCCCATTTGGCAAGACTGCACCCTGATCAAAGACAGATGTGGTCATCCTGGCTAATGCACAACTGAAAGGTGTTCATATACTCCCCAGGTAAGCACGATATCAAAACTGACAGAGAAAAGAATTGTAAGGCAAGCAACAGTCTGACCCATAATATTCTGGGAGCAGCCACCACGAGACATAAAAGTTAAGTCAACGTTTAGAAAAATTGGGAGTATTCAGATCTTGAACGCTACAGACATTTTGGAACACTGGCCATCCCTGCTGTAGACAGGGCAGTTGACACAGTATGCAGCAGAAAGGAAATAAAAGGCAATTTGTACTATATATTGCTAATTAAGTTGCAGCTGCTAGTTAACATGCATCCTTTGTTAATGACATCAAAACTTCCCACTGCTCAGAAAATTTCACTGATTTACTGAACACTTAAAAATCACTCAGCACTGTAAACAGGGCAAGCATTGCCGTGGTAAAAACAAGTTTGCCTGCTGCTGAAATCAAACTCTGCATTAATGGAACTGAAGTGACAATCCAGGCAAAAGCAACATTTATTCCCTTGTATGGGTCATCCTGATGGATAATCCCGGATGGATTATTCTAGACAGCAAAAGAAAGCAGAAAGCTCTACGTAGGTCTGTCAGTTAAGGTGTCACCTCTATATGAACATATAAATAAACATCAACATCATCAAGTCTGCTGTTCAAAAAATGTACTCACAGTAAAGAGAGAAAAGGAAGGACCAAGAAGGTAAGGAAGGAGTAGCGGTAAGTTGCTGTACATCAGCAAAAGAAAAGTTTTCCATCAGTTTTCCCAACCTGACAAAACCAGCTGTAAATAATTTGTATATAAATCTTAGCTATATAAATATTATACAAATATCATACATAAATATTATACATATATAGCGTCTATAATTCTGCTTTTATGTGTAGCCTTTTGGTGACCCCTCACACTATGCATTCTGCGGGACAAGAATTGTACGACTGTCTTTTATCCATGGGTAGCACATTTGTATAACCCCAGCCTAACGAAGCCCAGTGTTATCATAATCTTCTCTGTAAAGCTTATCACCACTTATTAGTTACCCACAACATCGGGATGAGAAGAGGAAATAAAGATGGTACGGCAAAAGAAATTGATAAGGTGAAATTTATGTAAATTGGACAAAGCAGTCAGTCTATTTGCAATATATATTTTTTAAATGTAAAGTTAAGATGTAGAATTAGATCATCAATATAAAAAAAGCTTTTTGAAAAGATTAAGATCAAGATGATTCCTACATAATGTGTAATTGGCTAGTGAACAATCAAAAGACTTGCCTATACTGTGATTTCTTTCTTTCTTGGAGTGCATTTAACTGCATTTCATCTCCCACTGTGATTTTTACTACTTTTATACAGTCTGTACTACAAGAAAGTTTTGGCCTTCAGATCAGATAGGTCTCTAAGAACTCCATTATTCACGCAATGAAAAACGACGTGAAAGCCCTCCGTCCAATGATTTTTTTCTTGGCAGGGAATTGTGGTGAAGAGATGTCCCAGCAAAACAAGATGGTGGAGAAATGGGCTATTTGCAGTCAGTACATGCAAAATTATATAAGGATTAATATAAAATTACTACTGAATCATCAATTTCACTACGTCAAGTTTTCCAATAATTAATAAGGTGACTACTCTCAATTTTCCCCAAGTAATATGTACAATGCAAGCCCATATACAACTGTTTCAGAGAAAACCAGAAGGCTTTGCCCATTGAGATTGCCAAGAAGTTGTAACATTCAAGCACAATAATTTGAACTTTTGCCATTTACACCCACATAAACACAAAGCACACACACTCTGGGTACAGCAAGGAAATCCTGATACTACTCTTAAAAAACATACATAGAAAACCTGCATTCCAGCATCCACCCAATTTCTGGTCAAGTATCCTCTCTAAAGGTAATACATATGCACCATCATTTTCATTCATTAGAAACAAAAATTATAAAAATAGGGAAGAAACTTCCACCAGGAAACTCTCTATTTATTATACTAGAGGCCAGATACATATAAGAACAAATACAGTTACGATATCCTCATTCAGTTGCTTCACAATTTAAAAGAAGTGAGAAGAATGATGAAATCCAACACAACATGCTTAAGATTTCTCACAGCTTAAAATACTGTCACCACCATTAGGCCTCTGTTTATTGTGAGCATGTACAAAGGGGTTTTTTTTTCCAAAGGTAGATCTTTTAATCTTACTGTCCTAAGTGTTTGTTCATGGGAAGATGACGTGTATACTTTTGAAAGACTGCATTTCTAAAGCTAGGAAACAGATTCTGCAGTGATGTTGGGAAGGCATCTACAGAGTTCTGTCCACTTACATCATGCAGGGTAGTAAACCACAACATGGTATTGTCTGTAGTATCCTCTGTAGTATCTACTTCCCCTTTCACATTTAATTGCTAATAGCTCCAGACTGAGAATCAAGTTTGTATGAAGAAAACTTGCCATAGTGGGGAAACAAGCCATGCTAAACATCCTTCTGATCTGTGTTTTACCTGGGGTACCCTGCCTCCCACCCCTCTGTTAATGTACCAGATATCCTCAGGAAACAGCACAGTATTAATACAATATTCCAATGATCCACTTATCTCCACCTAATAGTCTTCTCTCTCTTCCCTCACTCCCCTAAGCATGAAGACAAATTATATATGGTTTTTAAATTCATTCTTCTGGTAATAAAGAAGCTTATCTTATCAGTTATTGCATGCATTAAAGTGTTGTCCCCTGGAGGCACAATTTTCCACTATATCCTGTCCTTATTTTAGCATCTGTTAGACCAAACTATAGTTACAATCTCCCTGCGTACTAATATCTGACCCCTGGCCTTGAGGTAGGAATGCTGATCCCCAGCTTTATCTGACAATTCTTGTTTTCCTGCAGTTGCCTCTGAAAGTAAATGAAGATTAGTTTGCTTTCAGGGTTTATTGATTAAGCACTGTAAAGGATGGTTGTTCTGAACTAACTTAGGTCATAATCGCTTAAATAAGTCTCAGGAGCAAGAATAGTCATTTTCTTGCAAAGATAACCAAAACCACACATGCAAGATAAACACACACAGGTTTTAGGGGTTGCTGATGCTTTTTGTTATAAATAAATACCGTACAGAGAAGCGTGTTTTCCCTCTCCTTTACAAACTCTCTCACCACTTTCCCTTAAGCTCAGGAAGGAAACCGTGGTGATCATAATCTCCAAGCTGCTACTGCGTGGTCACGTATTTTCTTCTTACGCAGTGGCTTTCATCAAGGATCTCAAATTACTTTTCGAACACTGATTAATCCCTACCTGTGAGATAAGCATTCTCATACACACAGGAGGACACAGAGCATTCAACAACTTATCCAAGGACACAGAGATCATGAGCCATAGAGCTGGTAACCAAACCCAGCTTTGGCTGGGGAGCAGGGTAGGTGATCTCCAGGGGACACTTCCAACCTACACTATTCTATGCAATGCTGCGCAAACACGTCACCCCTCACTTAAAATAGTTTTGGAACCACCTTCGCACAATTATTAAAGCAAATCATCATGGGCTTCAAAATAAAATTCATACATCCTACAGGAGCAGCAGTGGGCAGGCAGATGGCCTCAGGCTGGAAAGACATTATGTAGGAGGAGGCTGGAGAGAGCGGGCCTAACAGGAATTTAGGGCTTAAATTGGTTCCTGAAGACAACAACAGATCATCTATCACCTCCCAATAGAGTTAAACCCCAGATCTAACCCCAGGCCCCTGGGAACAACCATAAATAACTGGATTTCCACTGAAGAGTGGGACACTGCAGAACACCACTCACTATTAATTTCTAGATAGTGAAAGGACTGCAGTGGAAACCAACTCAGTGTCTGTGTACTGTGGTCTATGAAATTCTTCATCACCAACATGAAACAAGCTTAATAGTAGGAAAAAAAGGGCAGAACTATCATTTAACTTGTACACAATAAATATTAAGGACCGATTTAAGAAATGGTTAAGTTACTTCTCATGACCTGTTTGGAAAGTACCTGGCAAGTATTGAATCCTATGTAAATATGTGAAAAATATTTAGTATTTTTATAGGTTATTAAGCTACTCAATTGTCTTCATCAAGTGCAATTTAAACATCAAAACTAAACAGAAGTAAACCACATTACAATTTGAAATAAACTAGATTTTAAAGAAGCTGTACAGGAAAGTAATATTTCAAGTGTCCACAGAAGTACAAGTTCAAGAACATATACAAAACATTAGATGGATGACAAACAAAAGTCAGGGCAGCTTATTTGAATACTGCTTTGTTTAAAAAGCCAATTGCTTAAGTCTTTCAGAAACTGCATTATGCAGTTTCTTAGCCTCTGCCCTGCTCTGCCTAACACTTTTTTCCTCATCCTGTATCCACTTACTCTCTCATGACCAGAAACCCAACCCCCACACCAATCCCTCCCCCTTCCTGCCCTCTGTAAATGCATTGGTTATGCCACCCTATTTTTTCTTTTAGCCTTAAGTTCATACATTTAACATTAAAGTTATTGCACCCCATGCTTCAGCAGAAAGCCAGTTTCAGGTATTTCTTTCAGATCCAACATAGATTTTTGTGGTGTGTAGTCAGTAAGCAGGACGGAAAGACTGACTCCAAGTGAATGGGTAATACGCCTTTTATTCCTCACCATTTACTATGCAAATCTTCTTTCCACTTACTCCTAATTCCTTTCATCATACGAGAGTAAAACCCAACATGAGCCATCAGTGTGCTCTTGTAGCCCAGAAGGTCAATCATATCCTGGGCTGCATGAAGAAAAGCGTGGCCAGCAGGTCAAGGGAGGTGATTGTCCCCGTCTACTCCACTCTCATGAGACCTCACCTGGAGTCCTGCGTCCAGTTCTGGAGCCCCTGTTACAAGAAGGATATGGATGTGCTGGAATGTGTCCAGAGAAGGGCCACGAGGATGATCAAAGGGCTGGAGCATCTCTCCTATGAGGACAGACTGAGAGAGTTGGGGTTGTTCAGTCTGGAAAAGAGAAGACTCCAGGGAGACCTTGTGGCCTTCCAGAAAGCTGGGGAGGAGCTTTTTAGGCTGTCAGGCAGTGGTAGGACTAGAGGGAATGGATTAAAACTAGACACAGGTCAGTTTAGATCAGACATTAGGAAGAATTTCTTCACTATGAGCATGGTGAGAGACTGGAACAGGCTGCCCAGAGAGGTGGTGGAAGCCTTATCCTTGGAGATTTTTAAGACCAGCCTGGATGGGGCTCTGAGCAACCTGCTCTAGTGAGAGGTGTCCCTGCCATTGGCAGGGGTTTGGAACCGGATGATCTTTAAGGTCCCTTCCAACCCTGACAATTCTATGATTCTATGAAAATATCTGAATTTTCCTAGGTCCTTTAAGGAACATCATGGATTTTATATAAAATTACCAGAAAAATAACTAAATTTCGGCCCCTACATAAGGCTCTGAAGCCAGCTGTGCTGTCTGTCCATCATATCGAACAAGATCCAGTTCAGCTGAACAGTTTCTGGTTATGCTTAGCATTGACATTCTGCAGGCTGCATAGCAATTTGTAGATCATAATCATTATTATCCTAATATCTAAAAATCTTCAGGTGGTATTGTGAAGCAAACCTCAAGGAAAGGTGCAATCAATAAGTATTTCAAAACCAATACATGGAAACAGCACAAGTGAGGGGTTTGAGAAGAATTTGTTGTGCAGAGACAGGTGCTGACACTCATCTACCCTTCACAGAACAGCAGCAGGGGGGGGGAAATATCTGTGTGCATTATGATGAAATGTTCCTTTCACTTGAAGTTGGAGGAGCTTATTTGCTGAACTCTGAGTCTGATACATCCTGTTTCAAATCAAAATTGTTAGAAATATTAGAAAGCTTAAAATCAGATGTGGTCTCTCAGGATGTTCTGTTGGACTAAGGGTGGAGGGTTAATTTTTCTCGTCTCAGAAGCTGATCCCAAGTAGGGTTTAAGGCAATTGCCAAGTCAAAAACATTTTCTTCAGTGCATCTCTTGTTTTACAAGGAAGAGAATATGTATTTTTATACATACAAATATATATACACACAAACACAGAGGCCAGCACTTCAAACTGATTGAAAGAATGCCTGCACAAAAATAAATAAATCTGTGTTGTAAGACTCCTAAATAAATGATGCTCAGTAAGAAAAGGTGCAGGAGCCCATATTTAAGGAGGAAAGGACTGTGTAAGCAGAGTTCCTCATCATTACCCTAACATCTAAATTTGGAAAGAACAGCAAAAGCCACTCACACTTCATTCTCTGGTTCAGCCAAACATCTGGAGAAACACAAGTGTTTAGAAAAGCTCCTTCTTCATACTTCTCTACTTTCTGCCCTTCCATTTTAGGATCTGGTTTAAAATGATCCTGTTTATGAAATAAACAACCCAATTATATTCTCTGACCTCAAATAGGATTATTTGGGCACATTTCCCCTCAAAATATGGCCAGTCTCAGTAGTAATTGCATCCACTTGATTTTTCTATAAATGAGAACACGCAACACAGACAGGAGACCCTCACTCACCCTCTGAACCTACCCCTCCTCTGATTCCTCTCAAAATGCCATGTGTACTTTCTATACAATGTATATAGACTTATCCAGGCACTCCCTGTGTGTGAGCACATGCAGCATGTGTATGTGCTCTGTGCATTATGCAGCACAGAGTAATATTTTAAGGAATTGTCCTCAAAAATCCCCACTGCACATTTGGGTAAATGTCTGAGGGGATAAAGGCACTAAAGACTTGTTATACTCAGATGTTTGCAGCAAGCTCTGCCTACAGATCCCTCAGTAGTTCTGGTTCAAGATCTTAATGCTTATTTCTTAAACACAAGCTTCTTAGCTGACAGAAAACAAACAAACAAAAAGCTTCTCCCCTAAGCAAAACACTTAACCGCTGGAAAGACGTTTAACTTTCCCTTTGTTCTCAGTCTTGGAGAGGAGGGGAAAGGAGCTGAAATTTCCTGGTCCAAGTTACTCTCATCATGCTGCATCAGAGCTGGCTAAATCAGTCACGCTGCATTACGTTACATGGCTGATTTAGCCTCGGATGATGAGTCACTGCAGTCAAGCGTCAGCAAAGAGATGCGCTACTTAAGAAAAATAAAAATCAGGGCAGGTGTTGTGTGGCTAATTTTGCCTTTAAAAATGGATTTTTTAAAAATATATATATTTATTTTTTGGGGGGTAATTTTTAAGCATGGTAGGAGTTCATTTGATCATCTGTGACTGTTCAAAAAAATGGTAAAAACTATCTCTATTCTTTACCAATTTGTGTCTGGAGGTCCCCAGTGTGGGTGGGACTCTGTTGCACTAAGAAGTGCACAATTGCGTGGGAAAAGACAGCAATGGTGTTCCTAGATACCTTGTCACACCAGCATAAGCAGGGGAAATAGGGAGCTCAGAGCAGTAGGAGTCTTCTTCAGGGTTCTCAGCCCTAGATTATAGCAGACCTCTAGAACACCGAAACCTCAGAAAAGGAGATCTCCAGAGTTTTTTCAAAGGCATGGGGTTGAAGGAGAAAAATGAGAGACCATTAAAGAAACAGGCTCTGTCAATAAATAAGATGAGCAGAGAAGTCAAGTTTTAGTGACCTTGACACCTCAGCCTTCCCCATTTAGGCAGCCTACAGACTGCCTCTACAGACACAAGAACTTCATTGAGAGTTCCCCAAATCTCCCTGCCCCAATAAAAATGGCACATCATCCATGTGCTATGGAAAAAGCAGATGAAGAACAAACGGGTCTCTGTCATGCTTTAGTGGAATATGGACCCCTCTCTGCTGACAGAAGAGGCTTTTTGGCACTTCAAGTAGAGTTTTGTATTTTTACAGCATCCAGAGTCTGTACTGCAGTGCTTACAGGTCACAGTATAATCCCAGAATACTAGATAAATCGTGCTCCCAAGAGAGAGCTCCTCTTCCCCTTTTTTTTTCTGCTTTCATTTCCTATTTCCTCTCATTTCCTTTTAGATGCCTGGGTGGATTTAGATTAATCTTAGGGCTGGAATGTTAACGCTGAAGAGTCGTATTAATGCCTGATCTAGCTACTGCATCCTACTGTAATTCATGTATATCAGTAATAAAAATAATCCTCTGGGAAAATATAGTAGGGAATGGATTATTTTCTCTGTGACCATCAGCACATTTTCATTCCAAAGAAAACTAAAAAGTTTCTAAAAAACTATTGCAGTAAAAACCTTTAATGGGAATATCTCTAGGTAGCTGATCATTCTGGTTCACTAAAGACAGTTTGTTTTCAAGTCTAAAATAGTAAGAGTGGAAAAAATGCAAAGCCAAAATATTAACTACATTCCATGTATTTCTTTCCTTCATTATTACTTTGCAGTTTCTAGTTTAAAGAAGCCAGAGATCAGACTTTTCCTCATACTGCAGAACCTATTCAAGTACCTCTTAATCACTTAGCGACAGCTAAATGAGTGCTCCACGAAGACCCAGTCCTGTCCTCTTCACATGAGCATAATGTATTACAGCCCAGGTGCACCACTTCTAAAAAGCAGAGTTAGCACCAATTTTTCCTACTGTTAAGTCTCATTTAAGCAACCTTCTAAAATAAACACAGTCTAATTGAACGGCTCACAATACTTGACAGCATCTTTTGCTACAGAAAACTTAGCATTTTCCATTTCTAAAAAGGCAGCTAGGAAAAATTAAAAAAAAAGTAGTAAAACAAATCCAGTTCATTCAAGGCCACAAAAGATCACAGATTTTCTGCAGAATTAATATGCATGATGTAGATCAAACAAGTAGGTGATAATTTTTAGCAGTGTTTATTTACAGGGTGTATTAGTGGAGAAAAGGAAAAGAATTTTCCTTTGCCTCACTACACACACTGACATGAACAAGTAATCATTCAAATACTTTTAAGAGATGCAGCCTTGCTTGTACAACTCTGTGGAGTCACACAGAAATGAATGTAGATTACAGCAGCAATAGAGAAGCTATAAATACACATACTCTGCCAGTCACATCTAGTGGGTTTTTTTTTATCCAAGATCATGGTATTGATATATTTCTTCCTGTAGATGATTTAAATGGTTATTTGGGATGTCAAGATTAAAAATAGTCTTTTAAAGAGTAGGTAAAGGTATGATTCCTTGATTTTCTTTACTACACTTTTTAGACACATATTTCACCTCAGGAAAAAACAAACACACACACCACCTGCTTATTTATGGAACTGCTTACTTAGTCCCAACCATTGATCATGGATAAGGCTATTAAACAAATAGGAAGCTTAAAATAAATAGCATTGTGAGAAAATAGAATCAAACAACATTCCAATTAATTCAAACAAGTGTTTTGCTAGAAAGGATTACTTTTATCAGAATTTGAATTTCAAATTTAAGGGAATTTTCCCAAGTTTCTCAACTGTTCTCACCTATCTACGTTTTCTGGGTGAACTCATGTTTATGAATGGTTTGCAGTTAACGTGGGGAAAGGGGAATGGGGCTAAAAATGAAAAAGCATGTTTTAATTGACTTGTTCTCAAACAAGGATACAGAAAAATCTTCCCTCTCCTACCTCAAACCAAAGAAAACCCAGTCACTTCTCATTACAGTTTAATCCAGCTCAAAATAGGAAAAATTTCCAAGCTCTTAAATTTTCAAATGGTGACATCACTTTCTGCCTAGTTTTAATGATTTTTCTTTTAGCTTGCTTGAAATTCATCAGTACCTGACATCCTGTCTACCCCCTCCACCACCTCAAATACCAAAACAAAAGGACAATATAAGGAAATCCACTCTTACAGCAAAGATATTCCTTTACAATCCTGTCTTCTGCTAGACCTGATAGAGCAACCATAGAAGAATTCAGATAGGGAAACACCTCTGGCTGTGTCTAGTCCAACCCACTACTCCAAAAGAGCTAACTTCAAAGTTGGATTTAGTTAAGTGAAAGTGTCTCATTCCCATGCAATTTTAGGTTCTAAATCAAGTGATGGAGCTCAAAGATTTTACACTGCAGAAAGCTGGTTTTGTGGTCTTCCTCTCTTGTTTTTAAAACACACACACAACAAGGTGCCATGTGGAGAGTACCACCATTTACATAGCTGAGTATGCAGGATTCAGTGATCCTGTTTGGTAGGATCTTATTTAACAGCTGTACCTGGTGAGCAGAATATCAACATATCCATTTTCCAGAAGAGAGCAGCAACTGCTCGCCCACATAAAAAGCTGTGTGTTATGAAGACAGTACAGACAGTCAAGGAGCACTGCCTTGCTTGCAGGCTGCCTCAACAGTACCTGTGGCAGATGGAAATGAGGTGAACTGCTACCAAACACATTCTCTTCCCTATCATCTCAGGGCAGTTGTGCATGGTACAGCTGTTCCTCAGGCACAGCTAAGAAGCTGCATGACTTACACTTCCACCTGCAAGTCTCAACAGGTCACACTACCCTTGACAAATTTAGAGCGGTCATTTTCTCCATGCAAACAAACCACAATTTTCTTGAAGAAATTCTCCATTGGACTGGAACTTAGCAAGATTTTCTTAAACAGGGGACAATAAGGGTTCCTCTCCCCACTGTGTTTATCAAACATTTTTGGCATTGCAAAGAAAATATCACTTTCTAATTTCTATTTACACTTTTGAGTGCCTCTGCATTCCTCTTCAGGAAATGGTGCATCATTTTATTCTCTAACTTTTAATATTTTAAGAATCTTTTTCTCTTCCCAAATCTAAAGAGGGGAAGAATAATTGTCAAACTTTTCTATTCGATTTATCTGTGATTAGATTGTGCTCAGCACAGACGGTAAGTTTCAAAGGTGGCAAAGTTGGCTACAAGCCTGACTTCCTCAGCAACTTCTGAAGAATTCTGAATTGCTCTACAATTTACCTTAAAGAAGTTTGATAATATAAAATAAATAAAAACATGGTCCAAGCAAGTACAAGTATATAGAGTATGCAGAGTTACGCAACCCCAAAATCTGGCCCAATAAATATTTAACATGAGCAGTAGTCTGTGCAGAACAGGACCTGTCAGCCAGAGACAGAGATATACCTTGTCTAGCAGCAAACTTTAAAACTGCAACTACAGCAAATACAACTTTTTAAAGGTAACACCACAAGACCATCCAGAGCTGTACATAACATAGCTCCTCTTTATTAGGAGACAAGCATTATTTTTTCATGGGGGAAACTAAGTATATCAAAACAAACCAACCAAACAAAAACAATCAGGAAAAGAGTGAGGGATTACTTAATATTTCAAGAGATGGAGGCAGATCCAAGTGAAAGCTAATGTGGAAGAAGGCATAAAAATAACAGTGGGTGATCACAACAAAGGGAGATGTTATGAGCAGAATACTTGAGCATGACAAAGAAAAAACCCAAACAAACATAGGAGTAAGACAATTCCAGACAAATACAGATAAAGATAATTCAAGCTTGGTTTGGGACAAAAAATTCTTGCGTTCAAAAGTTCACCCGACTATCCTAAAAAAACCAGTAAATACTGGACAAGTTTCAAAATTATTGCTGCCAAATTATAAGGAAATTTAAAAAAAAAAATTATTTTACGTTCTGTGCACCAAGTCTTCCATCAAGCATGATGCACTTCAAAATCCAGTACCATTTATAGACTATTATTACAATGCATACAAAGCAATTTGTCAGGCCATAATCAAATGCCAAAATTGGTTCTGATGGAACGTGCAAGTGCTCACCCTAGACAACAACTTGCGATTTTTGTAGCTAAAGAGAACAATTATTTAATTATTTTTTTAATCAACAGGACAGTCATCTCATTAGTATCAGCCAAAAGGAACTTGACCTAACATAAAATACTATGTCAGAAATGAACAAAAGAGCATTCCTTTCTAATCAGCAACCATTTTCAATTAAAATGTCTACATTTGGCTTCAAACTTATTACAAGAGACTTACGCTGGTGAATAACCTGACTCTGCCAAGCTAGTCAGTCTTCTGTGACTAGAAGATCAAAATAAGTCTGTAGTTAACTACTCCTTCACGTAATCATATACTATGTGTATGCCACAAAAAAAAGCATGTAAAAGGACTGGGTGATAGACACTGGTCTTGAGGTCTTTACACCCCATTGGAGTAAGCTTTGTGAGAATTTGACTCACTTTTGTCTACAGACTGCTCAAAAGTTCCCTTTTTATTGATGATCTTTTGGTGGTGTTATACTTTTCACGTTCTAAAGTAACCCAGACTTGCTGGGCTCAGATGCACTCGGCAAAAATTAAGGATAACATTTTCATGCATGTTCAGCATTACAAAAGACCTTCAGTTCACTTCCAGGACTTTGAATATTTCATGTACACAGGGCTGAGCCAGACAAGCCTTACGAGAGCCTGCTGCTGAGCACACTGCCACCAGTGCAATTTTCCAAGAAGCTAATGCAATAAGTAACGGTGTCTAGAAGTTTGGCAGAGAGAAAGAGGTCACCACATGTTTGGCAACACATCATTAACTTGCTAATTATGCACTAATGGACATCTGATATTTCAAAATCACTACTCAATGCAATTACATTCCACTTTCCTACATGAAAAGAAACAGCATTGCATCATCCACCTGCTGCATTTTTGTAGACTTTTTTTTAGAGCCTACTTAGATGGGAATAACGTAAGCACTTCTACCCACCCCTGATTTCAGGCAACAAAACCAAAACTAGTTTCAGTACTTAAAGAAAGAAAAAAGAAAAAACAACCCCAACCCTTTGCTTAGCGACCAGTGTTAAGTACAGGGTATTGAAAGATTTCTCCAGAGCCCCGTGGTAATGAATTACGAGGTGTGGGCTAAAAACTCAACAGTTATGCCAAATTCTGCTGAATGTCCCGGGTTCACAACATCTGAGCCAATGCCAACTAAATAAAAATCTTTTCATGTTTTATCTATGACTAACTGCACGTGCACCTAATTCTCTTAGCTGGAGTAGTAACAGCACAATTAGTCACGGCAGCCCAGGACAGGAGAAATTGCTGACTCCACCTTCTAGATAAAAATTAAAAAAAAACCCAAACCACAAACAAACCAAACAAATAAAAAAAGAGAGAGACACAAACATTACTTTTCTGGTATTTTCCTACTAATCCAAGTGTACCTGAAAAGCAGCTGAGCCCACCACCTCGGTGCTGGATACCAGTATCATCACCTTTCTCCTAGCACTAAAAAAGTTTCTCCTGGGACATGTTTTGCCCTGATAGAGAGGATAAGTGCTTCCACAGACACGTTTATTTCCTGTCTGCCTCCACACATGGCAGCCAAAGCATGATAAATAAAGGAGGGATGTCTGGCCTGGATGTCTAGAGGATGACTATGGAAGTAACAACCACTGAAGAATTCTGTTAGCCTTGAGCTCCTGAATGTCTGCCTTGATGGCAGGGTCTTCACACTGGCAGTCTTAGCACCTGAGCTCCTCCTTTTCAACTTTCCCCAGTGAGTAACATACTCCTCATGTCTTACTCCACTGAGTTGAAGAAGTCATTTTACCACAACTGACTTTGATTTACTGCAGGTGTCAGGGAAGAAAAAAAAAAAATAAATAAAAGGAGGAAAAGAAATTCAAAGCTTCTCAAAGGCAACAGAGTCTCCTATGGACTTCAATGGATATAAGCTGCTAATTAATTTTGTATTTTATGATGGCATTGGAATCCCCTTGGAGGATATAGCTTCTACTCCCATGCTCTTCACATGCTTGCATTTTAATCTGCAAGCACCTAAATAACTTCAAAGCCCTCTGATCTATACAAAGGGATCCCCAATGCTGACACTGACTTTCATTCCCTAACCCCTCTCGAGGGAAATCCCAGCTCCAGGCTGGGCACTGAAACTCCCTGTGGAATGCCCGAGGAGGTGAGTCGGTGTGCAAGGAGCAGCCGCAGCACCTCAGGAAACCCTGCAGAGAGCAGCAGGTCCCAAACATCGCCTGTTCTGGTGAAGGTGGATTCTCCAACAGGGGAGAGCATATAGTTACTTTACACCCTTCTCCTGTGCAAAGACAGGAAAAAGGAACTTAAATTGCTTTTCTTCAAGCTGCTACTTCTCACAAGGCAGAAGAGCCATGCTTGGCCTCTTCCAGCAGTGAACATTGATTTATTTTTGTTGTTCTTTTTAAAACAGGTTCTGGCAGGACTGAGGAAGTGCTACACAGGTAGCACCTTTGTCATTTCCTATTTTTTAGCTAAATTGTGAGTGCCTGTTAATGTCAGATATATACAAAGTGTAGTGGGTGGCCCCAAAGTCCTGCTGTAAAGGAAGTTCCCTTGAACTGAAGTTTGTGTCTTCAGCCAAAGAAGCCACTGTTTCCCCCTCCCTCACCTCAGAGTAACCACATGAAGACTTGTCAGGCACTGATGTGGCACCAGCACAAACAAAACATCAATAGGTACTTTTGCTGTAATACCTGAAATACAGCATCAGCCTATCAGGCAGAACTGACCCAGGGTAGCTCAGACATGAAAGAACATTTATACAGCATCCCAAAAACTGTTCAAAACCATTTATTTTGAGAACCACATAGTGGATCCAAGGGAAGAATTTAGCCCCAGTGAAACATAAATGAAATTCCATCAGGAAAGGCCTGTTTACATCCCAGCCCCAAAGGGCTCTTTTCAAAGTTACTAGCATCCTCAGATAATTTTGCTACCATGATTTATATATAGCCAGGGAAGACCTTAGATGAAAATCACATGTAGAAATCTGCAGTGCTGCCAGGTGGCCTCTGGAGGGAAGAAAGCGCTGTGAAACTTCTGGAATGGTTTAAACCTCAGAGTCCCTACAAGGCAATTTGGATTACACGATGGCCCATAGCAACATGCTGTTCTTGGATACACAAAGCATAAATATAGCAAATCGAGTTAATAGGTTTTGTACTGCACATCTTGTTTTGTTTGCAGATAGTGCTACTAGGAACAGCTTCCAATACACTCCAGCTTCTTTCATGGGTTTTCTGGTCCAGCTCATGCCTGTTTATGCAAATACCCATTTTAGAGCAGCAATTGTAAAAAAGCAATTGCAAATTAGCAAGCACTGTTCAAGGATTGGAAGGGACTGATTGGATCTGTTGCCTCCTGCACCCCAGACAATCATGTAAGAAAAGGCAGCATCAAACAGGGACTTAACAATGTCTGCTTTCCTCCTTTCTTCTGTGCCCCTTCATCTGAGCTTCTCAAAGGATGATGTCCATCAGCACCTGTCACCCACTAAATGCCAAGGACCATGTATAAGGAACACTGCCACCCACAGCAGAAGGCACCACCCTCATCGAAGAGGGCGTCAAGTCTGCCACCTACTATAAAACAATAGCACAAGCTTAAAAATCCTGTCTCTTTTTACATCTTAGTGGACACATCCCCACTAACAGTAATTCTGCACGTCCCTCAAACCAAGAGTATCTTACAAGTGTAGCTAGAAAGAGTTAATCAGAACAATGGTGACCACTGTAATTTAGCTTGTCTGAAAGGTCAAGTATTGTCCCTTCATATAACAATAGTTAAAAAAACCCAACAAAACAACAACATGAAAGCAACATGCTCATCTTCTGATGAAACAGCAAGTCCAGTGAGCTGAGGCAGTACCCAGACCTGAGAACAATGGCAGGCTGGGCAGGAACCAAACAGGCAGGGACTTGAGAAACAGCTCCTCAAGTCAAACTGTCTGGAAAGGCAGCTCAAACGCTGACAGTGAGCAACACCTAGTTCTGCTCTGTTCAGTAGTCCAGATAACACATTGTGGCACCATGAACTGATGGTTCTGCTCATGAGAAAGAGAAAACTGTCACCCGTGATCTTGAATGTGGGCAATTCAACCCAAGAGGAAGGAGAGCTGTCTGCAGAGACAGTCCCACTTTTCAAGGAAGAAAGCCCAGCAGATTTACCATGGAGATTCCCAACCCAAGGCAGCCAGGACTCAAGACAGTGTACTTGGCTAGCAAATTATTTCAAAGTGTGACTGTTCTCCCATAATCACCTACTGCATCTTCCCCCCCTTCTTTGTCCTTCCTGTGCAGAGAAAAAAAAAAAAAAAGTAATTAAAAATAGTATTTCCAAGCAGCAGATTATTTAGCACATTACAGTCATCCTGGGGGTGCAGAAACTAGCTGGAACTTCATCTGAGAGTGCCTCCTGCCTATACTGAGAAGGCTTTTAGCACACACATCCTTCCTTAGTACCAGACTCTAAAACAGACCTCCAAAAAAATGACATTGTATCCTAACACATATTTTAGGTAAATTGCACAGCTTTATTTTCTCTTCTAGCTCAAAAATAGGCAGATGAATGATTCCATATGTCTGTAACCTTTTCCTAATCTGTGGTGGATTGTTTTATAACCATTTGCAGGCAGCTGATATGTTGAGGGATTGCTCACCCCTTGCAGCAGGAGCAGTCTCATCAGCACAGAACCTGCTGCCCATATGCAAGCCTGCATCCTTTCCAGTCTGCTCAGGGGGCCTGGTCTCTCTTGAAAAACTCCAGAAGGCCTCATTTAATCTCAGCAGCTATAAAACTTGTCCCTGTTATTTAGCTTACGGCATGCAAAGAAGACCTCACAGAGGTGTGGTTCCAGTGCTGGGCACTGAGGGAGGGGAAAAAAATATAAATAATGAAAAAAAAGTACAATCAAGCTTTAATGCTCCTTTATGCTAGAGGGGAAGAAGCAAATGAACACAAAATGTATACAGTTAGACAGACCAAATGTAACTTGGTTATTGACTTCATAACAATGTACAGGATTGTGATCCTTCCCAAGGCTTTTTACACATTAATTCATAGTTTGCCTGGCACTCTTCGCTGTGTAAACTGAAGCACTACACTCTAGTCTGAAAAAAGCCTTTCTAGGCTTGGCAGGCAGCACTGATTTCTGATTTCATAGCTACAGTTGAATATGCTGCTCATCATCATTCGTCCAGTGTATATCAACAAACACAACAGCCTCTAAAGACTCTCTCTCAAGGGGCTGGAAGGATCAGGCCATCAGCTGGACAATAAGGAAAGTTAACTTCAGCATCATCTTCATGATGTGCAGAAAACCCATGAAACCACCCCAGTAAGAGGAACCAAGCAAGCTCCACAGGGAACTGAGTGTTAGGAGAGGGAGGGCCTCATTTGTGGCACAAAGCATTGGATGGTGGGTGGAAATTTGTGTTAGGAAGTAAGGAGCAGGGTGAGTTCCACAGGAATTTGGCACGTACACATCAGCACACTTCACTGACACTGAAACCATTTGAAAGATACATTAATAAGCACATCAGGGAAATTATCCAACTGGATTGCAGTGTCTGCCTCCCCTAAGGATTATCATCTCTACGTCTTAATCCAGAGACACTGCAAGACAAGGCATGGAATGGGAAGGGATGTCCCATTTCCTGCTGATTAGATGGCAGGTGTAGAAAGGAGACCTGCAAGATTCACTTTTTAAATAAAAAAAAAGCCAGCTGCCAGCACCAATTGATTGGCATTAGTGCAAATAAACCATTCCAGAGTTTGACTCAACCACCCACGTGTCAGCATCCCATTACTGCATTGCATTGTGTAAATCAGCCTCTAAGAAAATACAAATAGAAAAGAAGAAACTATAATCTTAGCAGGCATCACTGTCAAGTGCAGCTGCAGCTGCCAGCACCATGCAGGAGTTACAGCCAGGTTTCTGGAAAACAGGTTGCAAACTTAGCACTAGCTCTCCATTTACTTGTACTCCTGTTTTATTTACTCAGCATTAAGGGCAGGTACCTGCATACTGAGGAAAGTGGAGCTAGGGGGGACTCCAACATCCATCCTATGCTGTTACAACCGCTAGAACAGCAAACTTTGCCCTGCATGTTAAGCTGTGTTGACCATCGTGTCCAGCTCCACACTCTCAGTTCAGGTCCATGTCCACCTCTGTAAACTCAGAAATGCTTAGCACTCCAAAAATAAAGAGGAGAAAACACAGTTTGAATGATAGTTAGTTCTTGGGAATACTGAAGTTGCTAAACACTGAAGTCTCCTGTTTATCTTCAGAGACTCAAACCACCCTGCCATCTGCTTTTGCTTCTTATTTGCTCAGTCTGACCTTGAGTTTTGTTTTCAGAGATCTAGGTCCAATCTAATTCATATTTACTTCCCATCCGTGGTCCAACCTTGGTGCTTTCTACCTCTCGCTTTCTATCTGCCCAGTGCACTTCCTCTGCCATTCTCTTTACCTGCATTAGGCTTGATAATCCCATTTTTTAATCCCACCACTGACTTCATTTCACCTACCACTCTAAATCCAAACTTCTTGCTCCCCACTCGCACCTCCAACAACTCATCCTCCTCCTTTACTCCCTTCAAGAGTCCCAACAAGCTCCTATCTCTTGATGACTTCTGTGGAAGCCTCACGTTCCACCCACGCATAAAAGTCTGCTATTTCTTACGTGCCTGACCACTCTTCTTCCATTCACATCTTTGCAGAGCCATCACTTTAGTGAGACCTCCCAAACCAATTCACCAACAAATTGTAACCAAAAGCCGTATACCACTTTAAGACCAGGCTTTAGTGATCTGACTCATCCCAGACATCACTTGCTTGGATGTAATATCCCCTGCCCTGCTCTGCTCATGAGAGCACTGAAGCAGGGACTGTGATTTCCTGTTCCGTGAGGCACAGACCACACTGTCAGGGCCTAATAAACACCGGGCAACGTTTCATTTCCTTATAATTAGTTGCATCATTTGACTCGTATTACAGAAAGGGAGGCACAAAAGCAATGGATGGGATTTTTGCTATCTGTAAAAATGGATCAAATTCAAAAGCAGCATCCAAGGAATATTTAAAGAACAATAAAACTTCAAAGACATCAACGTTAACTAAAATAATCCTACTGTAGGGATTACGTGCCCTGTTCAGTCAAAACAGGGAAATTTAGAAAGGAAGTTTCTGTACAAAATTATCTTTACATTATAGAAATACTTGGTGGGCATAGCGGGGAGGTAGGAGAGGGGAAAAGAAAGGACAAATTTCCCTTTAGTGTGCAACACATACTTGGCTTTGCAATTCAAGATCTCAGAGTCTTTTCCCAGTGGATGACTGTTTCTGCAAGAAGAGTTATGAACTCCAGAGGCAGAATTAAATGCAGGATAAAATAAGCCAAGCAACAAAACAAACTGGAGATACTTTCATGGTACTAGCATAGATAAAAACAAACAAAAAAAAGACGACAGAAGATATTATATATCCAGAAACATCTTTTTGTATGTCACAAAATAAAATAGACCTTACCCTATTCTAGTCCTCAACACCTAGAACCACATAGTCATACCAGTATCCAGTTTTGATCACTTACCAGTACACTCATAGCTTTGCAAGGGCTGCTGCAATCCTTAGCCCCTCTAGGCAATTGGCAGCTGATCTTTGCAAGCCTCCACACAGTGGAGTGGGAAAGGATATTTCCTGCAGGACAGCGACCTTCACATTGAGCCTTCATTAAATGCTCCTCAAGCTGGGGGGTTATGGTAGGACAAGGCTTACCTCTATCTTATGGCTAGGTATGTAAAGGTCTGAATAAAGGGGGGTGGGGGGGAAGAGGTGTTGGGAGGCACTGGTGGCAAAACAGCAGCAGTTGTCGTGGGAAGGTTCAGCATTATTAACTGCACTAATATTAGCTGGATGTGTGTCACTTGAAGGGAGACTGCATCATTTCGATCTTGATGATAATGTCGATAGGAGACTTGTTTCAAGAGTTAGGAACAAGAAGAAAAGAGCAGAGCAGGGTCTCAGCGGAGGAAGGATGAACATCTGGTCTGAGGCAGACGACACTTCTGGAAATGATGGCCATGCAAATCACCCGTCTGTACAAGCTCAGAACAAAGAGTGCACGCAGCAGATGATATCTAGGCTCACGCTGCCATTTAAATGGGATCTGCTAAGAAACAAGCATGCCATTTTCATCCGCAGCAGATTTGGTTTACAACATGCTGGGCCTGACTGGGCTACTCTGTTAAAGAAATGAAGAATTCCTAAAGCCAAGGACATTAGAAGGTAGGACATGGCGCCTGCCAAGTCCCTCTTCCCCCCCTCCAGGATGTGGAGGCTCCCAGCTCATCCTAGTTCAGTCAGGATGCTTTGGGCAATCTGCCACCTCAGCCCCTCTCAGACACCAGCCAAATATCATTAGGAAAGCTACAAATTCATCCACTCAAAGAAGTGAAAAATATACATAGTGCAATCAACTCTCTGCATCTGTTTGGGCTTTGGTTTGTGTCCATGTTTCAGAGTCACTTTATGAAGTGAAACCAAATTTAATCTCAGAGCATCCAATAAAGTACGAGGGCATGCCAAAATAGATAGCAAAGAAATCTGCACTATGATATCAGCCACAAGCAGGTGAGGCATCACATCGGGTCTCTCGTTGTATCCAAACGGTGCAGAGGCTACAGGTTTTGCAACACCTGTAAAATCAAAGGTTTTGGAGGTTACTAAACTGGGTACAGTTCAGCACAGAGAAGATGGAGGTTGGGTTGACAAGAAGAAGGGAGCAAGGTTCATTTTGGGAGGAAGACAGTTATAGCTTTCACAACCAGGAGGGATTACATAGGACAGCAATTCCCAAACTCCTTGAGAAGACACAACAAACATCTCTCTCACCCTGGCATCAGACTACAGCTTCATCCAGATTTCCTATTATCTCCATCGAGACCTAACAGCTGAGGAGTACAGAGATTTCAATGACCTTTCCAAAGGCAAGGCTGCACCATTTCCCTAAACAATGTTTCCCAATACTTGAAAATTTAAATGTAAAGAGAAAGATGGGCAAACTGCTGAGAACCAGTCCTGAAGAGAAACCTTAGGGATGTGGGAAAGCCTCCTGCTCACCCCCTGCCCTTCCCTCTGCACTGCTCAGCTCCTTTGGCTCATCAGTCTTTGCTCCACACCTCATGTCCTTAGGGTGTAGGCAGCAGCTTTAGAGGCTGGGAAGCTCACATACTAGAGAGCCCGTTGGCCCCACAGCTCCCAGCCCAATTCCACAGATGCAAATGCTTAGTGTGACTTGAATTAACACTTAAACTTCTGAGGGACGGCGGAATCAACCCTCTGTCAGCCCCTATCTGCTGCTTCTAACAAGATCTATACAGGAAACTTTGACTGGGGTACTTGAAGAGAGAAGTTACAGCTCTAGGAAAGGTCTGGGAAAACCTACTACAAACATGGGAAGACCTCAGCAGCTGAACTTAAACCTGCACAGAGCACACAACACGCTCAGCCCAGCACCCTGAAGGTCACATAGGGACCTCTACAAGCATATGCTGAAGCATCCTTTCCAGCAGAGTTTTTATCTCATCGCTGACCAAAGCAGGCAATCAAGATGTCTCATCCAAAAATCCCTCCTGCAGTCAGGCCTAAGAGCTCTCCCATGTGAGTTTTCTCTCATCTAAGAGCAGCTAAGCCCACGCTGCCATCTTCAATATGGGCAGAGAAGACTGTCATAGAAGTCATATCAACTATCTTCCACAAAAATTTTTAGAAACTCCTCCTTGAGACTACAATTTTCCTGTCAGATTTGTTTAGCTGATAGCAATCAGTGACTCCAGAAGTTATGATGACACGCTACAGAGGGGAGGAATAAAAACAAATCATGGGAACAAAGTCTTAAGGACTTCAAGTTGAGTACTTAGGTTGAGGACTTGACAGGCGCTGCCCACACAAGTACAATTTGTATAACCACTATCCAGTGGAGTAAGCACTATATGTCTCATTTGGCAGCTGGAAGTAGGGATGTAAGTCACAGAAGAGAGGTGTTTGAGCCAGCCATCACATAAAAGTAACTCTTTTTCACATGCATTGTTAAAGTTGAATCATTGCTTGAAGGTACAAAGCAGAAAACCAACAAAATCAAAACAGACTTTCAGAAGGGCAAGGAAATATGCCAACAAATACGCTACAGAGGGCTTCACCTTGTCAAGACTTTGGCATGCAGTGACTTGAAGAAACAAAAATAAAATTCCACCTTTTGCCACTTGCTTTAAGAAATTTCACAATCCTCTGAAAACGTACAATGAAGTACCTCAGTGAAAGCTGATAAGCAGCTTCAGGATGGAAGAGAAGACACCTGTTTTGCACTGCAGTATTTTGTCATGAAACCAATCAACAATATTAATGCCAAATCAACTAATTTGTTAAGTAAAGATATTTCTGCTCACATTCTTTGCACTGGCAGCTGTCCTTCCATGGACTGCACACTTCAAGTCTAGACCCAGAGAATGGAATTGGGGGGAACATTTTCCCTTTGATATAAATAGGCATAGTTCAATTTATCCTTCGGGGGGGGGGGGAAAAAAAAAAGTAGGGTAATCAAATAGTTGTAAGAGAAAAAAAGGGGTCAAACTGCAATTTGGACTTAACTTTTTTATATTTTCAAAAAATGGAATTGCTTTTCTAACTGTCATTCTGCTTCTGACAAAGGTCTTCCAACTAGATCCAAAATATTGAAGCTTGGAGAGGAAAAAAAAAAAAAAAAAAAAAGAAAAAATAAAAATGCTATAATGAACAGAAACCTCAGAACATTCCTGAATACCCAAAGCACAGTTTATTCCTCCCAATGTCCTTAACAACTTCCCATGCACACAGCAGGTTATTCGAGCCAAAGCCGAGTCGGCAAGAAGAAAGCAACATTTTCTTTCTTAATAGAATGTTAACTTGTCTTTCTGTTTGGGCTAAGAGGGCTAAAAGGTAAACAGAGAAAGCTAAGAAGCTGTAGGAATGCTTACAAGTTGTAACTTTGACAAGAAGTTTTCATGCACTTCTTACTTATTAATTCCCTAGCTGCATTTTGATAAGGGCTCTTTTGGACAGGGATCAGTGGAATTCCTAATCAAAAACATGACAAGCAAAAAAATAAAATAAAAGTACCACTTCTGCTTCCCAACATGAAATATTTAGGGTAAAATCTCACGAGCTGCAGTATAATGACATCACACTAATGGAAGACAAGAAAGCCTTCTAACAATTAAAAAGAGCCTTGCTGAGAAAACACACAGGAAATTGTCAAGTTGTCATTTAGGTATCAACCACAGTGCCTTGGACAGTACTGCAGGCTACTGTAAATCCATTTGTCTCTTTAATGGGCTGCATCAGGAAAGAGTAAAGACGATAAACTGAAGGAGGTATTTCTTTCTTTGCTTTCAAACAGAAGGGTAACCTCAGTAAAAAGACGCCGTGGTACCACCCATTGCTGCCTTCAAAGCCTGTTCCAAGCCTCTGGTCCCGCTCTCCCCTCTACAGCACCTGCACGATCTTGGAGCAGCTCAGAAAACATCAGTTAGCAAAGGAGAAAGAAGTTTGGCTTAATGCGTGTTTAGTTTTCTGATAAAAACAAATTTGCGTAGACCAGCAAGCAACATTTTTTCCACTGCCTGCATCTCCAGTGAAAAATTGCCAGCAAAGGGCTGGTTCCAGAGCCGTGACTGCTGACACGGTAACGCACACGGCAGGAAGAACACAGCTTGAGTTTTAGATGCCAGGCTGAGCATTCAGCACTGGCAGGTACAGAAACCTTGTTTTGACTTTAAACCTGAGCAAATCCGATCTGGGAGTTCACTGATGGAGAATAAATATGGAAGAAACTGATTTCAAATTGTGTCTTTTGAAAGGATGAGTTGACAGGACAAAAATAGCAAATGCAATAGGTACCTGACTGCCATTGTTACATTTGTTTAAGCAGAGATTGCTGCAGTGTTCAGGAGCTGCATAAAAGGCTTTGCAATATGCAATCAAGTCACAGGTCTGAAAACATACCAAGAAACATCCAGTAACTTCCACAAATGATAAGAGTCAGGCAGATAAAAGAAGTAATTACATCTTCTTTGAAACTCTATTTTGCTATTTTTAGTCCTTTCAAAGGCCCAATTCCTCCACGTTTCTTTGCACCAAATAATTCTTTACTTTTTAGTTATTTACACTAATATGGCTAAGGGCAAATTAAGTTACCATGAAGCCAGAGTTAAGGGAATCAGAATCTGGCCCAAAACATTTTGTCTCAGAAACAGACTCCGATCAAAGAGCAGCATCAGTGGCTAAGAAAAAAAAAAAAAAAAGCATCCCTTTACCTCTTGGTGTGATGGACCCAGCCCAGAGCTGGAGGCTAAAGTTTACTCACTGTCACTATGTTATTTAGCCAGTGACCTCTCTAGGGCTGTGCTAATCAGACCAACTGAGCTGGATCCCAGTCTGACACAGAGAAATACAGATGGCTATTAAGGATTGGACTGTGACCAACTCATTCACAAATGCTATCAGGCTACCAGACACAGGCAAATCCCATAAGAGAGGCCTAAAAGGGCAAATATTTCTTAAACAGCAAGTTTTTAGTATGACCGTCCACATCCAAGCCTGCCACGAGTGCCAGACTTGGGAGCAGCTCCATGCATTGTTCCTACCATGCTCTGCCCTGGTTCAGTGGTCTGAATCGAGATAGAAAGATACAGACCCAGTGCAAGAATCCTTTTGATTGCTACGTTGTGCCTACACCAGCACAAAGTCCAGCCCTGGAGAGAAAAAAAAGTGTATGAGCAATACCCAATCAACCGTACCTAAGGACTAATGCAAGTCAGAGCTAACCAAGTTTTCTTTTCTTTGGAGACTTGTAAGAGATCTGGCCATCAGCACAGCATCCGGATGTGCTCATGGGTGCTTTAAGGAAGTATCAGCATTTGTTAGGTTTGTATTTCACCAAAGCTTGTCAAGCTTGTGTTATATTTCAGCTTCAGGGCTTCATTCCTGTTCTTAACTCTTCACGTCCAGATACAGTGCAGTGCCCTCAGCCTTGCTCTGTCGAGTAGGAATCACCGATTGCCACCTTCCATCTCCTCTCTAGTCCCACCAAGTTTGCTGCATGTTGGGGAAAAAACTAGCCAACAAAAACAACACAGAAAGGAATCAAAGAGAGGATTAGAGTTCCACTCTGATTATTTGTTAATGTGCGTTTCTGTGAAAGAAGCCAAGTTTCTCTTTCTTTTGTCAAGCCTTTTTCCGGAAAGGAGGACATAAAAAGCCCAAATATCCTCGAGTACATGGCTGGTTTAAAACCATCTTAAATGGAAGTTAAAACAGAAAAACAAAAAAAGAATCTAGCTGTAAATAAATGAAGTTTTGAACATGGTAGGGCATTGAACACAAAGTCTGCTCCCCGAGGAAACATGCAGAGCTTAAGTACGTCTAGGAAAGCTGTGTCTCCAGGCCCCATGCCACTGTACCAACAGCAACCCTTTGTTCCCAAGGGGGTCACTCAAAAAGACCATGGGGAAGAGAGACCCATAGCCCATTGTCAGACTTGCTGTATTTAAGTAGCAGAATCTTTCCCAAAGTTGAGAATAACTCCCAGAGGGTCCTTACCTCCCACTTTCCAATGTCAATCTAAAAAAGTGCCCAGAAGTCACCCCCTCAGTGCATGCAGCCCAGCCTATTTCTGCTTCAACAGCCCTCCCCAGTCCTGTCCTCTGACGGTCACTGCAAGATCTCCCATCTGTCTGACTCAAGTCAGGATATGAGCTGTACGTGCCTGAAACACACCTTTTGTGCACAATATCAGGCTCAGATTTTTGACCTTGGGTGAAACCCTGCAGTACCAGTGAACCCAGTCCGCATAAGTCGAACACAAAGTGCTTCAACAGCATTGCAAAGCCCACATAAAATATGGGTATTTCTACAGCTCAAGTCTACTTATCACAATTTAAAAAAAAAAAAAAAAAAAAAAAAAAAAATTCAGAGCAACCTTGACCCAAAGGCCAGCATCAGAAAAAAAAAGCAGAACCACATTAAGGTGCCCAGGGGCAAATCCAGGCACCCTTAAACCAGGGGAAGGC
>JANHGN010021876.1:13017-53562 GCA_024605025.1 Megaceryle maxima | reverse complement strand
AACAAAATGCCTCAAAAAAACTCAAAAACCCAAAAAAAAAAAGGGAATTTTCACCACCAAAGACAAATAATCCCAATTTAAAAAAAAAAAAAAAAAAAAAAAAAAAAAAAAAATTCAGAGACACCTTGATCCCAATGCCAGCATCAGGACAGAAAAGCAGCATCACATTAAGGTGCCCGTGGGGCAATCCAGGGCACCTTTACACAAGGGAAGGCGAACCAGATATGATGCAATATAGCATGGGATTGCAGCTGGCAGGCTGCCACAATCGAGGTAATCAGGAAGGACTTTGAACAACTCTTACATCTCACAAAACACCAGAGACGCGAAGTTACTTTGTTCCAAGGAGGATCTCCTGCCTCAGCCCAAGACATCAGCTGCAAGCTACAGCGATCTGAGTAAGCCCTACTAACAGCCCTGCTATACACTGACCTCAGGCGATGGAGTAAGTGGGATACTATTCCAGGCCTCATTTCCAGAAGAAGCCACCCGACAGCTGTTACCTCACAAATTGCTTTGTAGAAACAGGTGCAAAATGAGCAGAAAGAGTTCTAATTTTCTTCTTTACACAAGTACCCAGCAAAGGTGTTTACTAAGAACTGTGTCGTGAAAGGCTGGAAGGCCATGAAGACCCTGCAGTCTCTTCCACAAAGGGGTGCTGCCAGCAGCCATCTCATGTGGCAAGCAAGGCAGCCCTACAGAAAACCAGACCTCAAGTGATGTACAGGTTAATTGCAATTTGTGAGGTCTTTAAAGATGCTCAGATGAAAAGGCACTAGAAATGCAAACTATATTACTTAAAAATAATAATAAAAATAATTTTGAGTTCAGACAAACACTATGAATCTGAAGAAAATAGAAGAAAAAGGCAAATCCTCCAATTGAAGGAATGAGGCATAAATCACACAATTCAGAACATAATCACTAAACAAAACAACATTTCCAAACCAGCCTTTTAAAATTTTGCACAGCAAGGGCAGATACATCTAGATTCTCACCAAAAAAGAGCAGCTCACCCACTCATTGTTTTGGGATTCTAAGAGGATCAAAAGGGCCATTTTAATGCTCCAAATCCCCCATGAAAAAACCTGTCTCAGACACATTTCAAGCAAGCTAGATGGAAAAGAAAGAAAATTGTGATCAGACACATCATGATTCAGGGAGATCCGAGTGCAGCAACTTGTGAGCATTTCCACTGAATGCAAAGCAGTAATTAAATGCTTCCTATAGAAAAGAAAGGTTGTCCCTTGGACACTTCTGTCAATCTGCATTTAACAGACAGAGCAGCCTTCTCAGTTCAAGCACACAAGTGCTCCAGTTCTTCACTGAAGTGACCTTAGCTGTCAGCCCAGCCTGTCCTGTTCGATATCTGTAGCTCTGCTTGGTAGGGTTTGCGAACATGTGCTGGGATGAGGAGATGCAGAAAGGAAAAGCACAATGAACAGGCAAACCAGTGGCTCCAATTAAAAAATTAAACAGGTGTCCCGAGACTGTCAGCCTGAAGATGGAGCATCTACATTTAATTAAAGGGATAAGTTTAGCAGAAAATGTCACTCCAGCTACTGTCAGAATGCATGATTAATTTGTGATAAAATACCCAGCACTGTCTAACAGAAGCAGACGGCTGGGGGACACATATTTACACAATCGCTGTTACTTCTGCAAGATATTACCAGTGACCCTGGGCTTAGTGTCAGTGCATTAAAATGAAATTCTCACATCTGGTCTTTTGAAGTCTCAGACTTGCTGGAGGCTTTTTGAAGTAGCCCCATGAGATGGCACAATGAAGGCTGGGAATGAGAAAGCAAGACACACAGTGAAGGCTGCTGCCTTTTCACCATCGTTGGGGGTCACCTGCCTTCTCTTTCAGTCTTAGTTCATCAGTCCAACTCCTGCAGTGACATAGGGCATGGCTCTTCCTTAAGCTCATCAGTGATACCAGTCCTGTCCAAGTGATTCCTTAACAACTAGTTCCCCTGTCAGGACAGCGGGTGCTGCACCCACTGCTAATCAACTGCCGTTTCAATTAGTGGTTAGGGTAAGGTTTTTTCCACATGATTGATATTCTCTGCTCTTGAAATATTAAAAAGCACAATTATTTATCCTCAATCACAGAGACTGTTTTGTAGACCATTTGGGTCAGATAATAAGTTTAACTTTTCCTGCCCATCTGACCGCTTATGAAATAACTGCAAGGTCCTCACTTTCTTTCAGCTAAGCAGAGGAGCTGGTTTTACTTCCAGCCCCAACAATGCAAATGAGGCTTTCAGGATAGCAGCATTTTCTCTCCTACCTTCTTCCCCCAGGGAGGGAAGATTGCCTTTTGCTGGCTTGGGTTGCATGAGCTCCCCACCTGTGGATACAAGCATTGCTTTGTTTCATGTGGAATACCTGGAACAGTTTTAAGCATTAAACTGTCAAGGCTCTGAGGACACATCTGTGGAACTTCTGCTGAGTTGCTTCCCTAGGTTGATGCTCTGACATAGTGTAATAGTTACAAAAATCTCCACTCAGGGCTCTCACCATTTCACACAACAAGTAGTTTCAGAAAGCTAACAACTATCTCTCTTCATACTAGTGACTGAACACATGGGACCCATGCTGAATGTGCCAGACCCTTCCACAAAAGAGATTATTATTTCCTGAAGCACATCACAGTACAAGTGGCATTGAACAGGACATTATTTGATGCAGCTGACCTCTGAATTTTAGATCTTAATTTTAGTCCTGAGAGCGCCCAGAAAAAAAAAAAAAAAGCAGGAATCATCTTGCCACAATTGATAGCACTATGAAGTTCTTAGGAAATGACCTTCCCTGTACTGACGGCTCTTAATGACCACACTTTCTCCAGACCCTTCTAGCTGGAAGGATGGGACACAAGATACCTCCATGCACATATAGCTCCAGGAGAGCATCATCCAGAAGCTTGAGAAAAGCACTAAAAGGAAAGAGATGCAGTAGAAATACTTATGCAAGAGGGCACCCCATAACCCCTTGAAGAGAACTGGTATATTTTACATGTTAGCATTACATAAGGATGAAATAGTCTAATTATGGAGCTCTTAGTCTAGCAGCTAGAAAAGAGGACAATCTCATTGCTTCCTTTTGCTCCCAAAGAAAGATGGATTTTTTGGTAGGCTTTCTGCAGTTCTAGCATTTTCAGTAATTAAACTTATCTCTGAGGCAATCACATTTAGGATTACTAGGTTTCCTATCTCCAGGCTAATAGGGTCAAAATGCTTAGCTGCCCTCCTGCCTGCCAGTTTATAGCATTTTGCTAATGGATCATTTCCTTCCATGGGGATAACACATTGGCTATTAGGTGTTCTCTTGTTGCACTGCAATTTTTGGGTGGTCAGGCAGTAATAAGCGTTCTTGTTATACAGGAGACTTTATTGCTAGATTAAATGGAGTAACAAAGCATTAAGACTAACTTTTTGCTCACAAGTTTGCTAGCAGGATTTCAGTCAAAGGCAAGGGGGACTTCTGTATCTTGCTCGATAGTTCTCCAGTTTCTGCTTCACTTACACTCGGTCTCTCATTTTTACTGCATTTGTACTCCCAAACTGCACTACTGCTTAGCTGACTATATCTGGATTCTTCCAACACATGGACATTTAAGTCCAACAGGTTTTTCTCTACTTTCCAGGAAAGGAACTCTTTTCCTGAGAAGCTCTGCATCTGCAGTGCCTTGTTTCTTGTTTTTCCTCAATGTTATTCCTGCCCTTAGTTTATGTCTCACCCTTACTTGCCTACAGAAGCCTGCTGCAGCAGTCAACGGTCTGCCCAAATTGGCACCTCTGTGTATTAAAAAGTGAGAGGAGTAAGAAAAAGAAAATGCAGTATGCAAACCATTTATACAAAATGGAGTGTCTATGCAAAATGGCATCACTTAAGCCTTGTTCAGACCTGCAGAAATCACTATTTCCTTCCACTCTGGTCATTACAAAGCAAGTTTTATGCCTTTGTTGCAAGCCAGAACTGCAGTCATATCTAATGCATCAGAGTCTTAATGCAAAATGGGATGACAGCAGCTTATCCCTAAAATGTTGATTTTCTGGTAGGAGCATTTACTATTACTCATTAGACCCTACCAAGTGAATGAGTTAAAGTGATAGGGTGGCTTTTTTCTATGGTACTTCAAGGCCATTACATTGCACAGAAAGTAATAATCACTTGTCAGGCTCTCCACTTTGCACATAGAGCCTTATTTCCATAGAGGTGAAAATTTAATAGTTCACTTGAATGCTCTTATTTTAAAGAATTTGGTGCAATCAGTGTGAACCTCACATTTTTGTCTTTTTTTTTTTTTTTTTAAAAAGGGACTTAAGAAAACCAATCTGGCAGGGTTTCCATTCTTGAGAGCGCAAGACAAGATGCATTAAAGTTAATTGGGGGTAAAATGAAGCACTTTAAAGTGTGTCTCTCGAGCTCACAAACCTGGAATAGGCACAGAGATCTATTCAATTATCTGTGGTTGTGAGATTTGTTTTGTGGAAACTGTAATACTCAACCCACTTGTTCCTCTCACGGTCTCTGCCTGTGATCCCCCCAGACCTTATAGGCTAAGCCAGCTGGCTGGATCAGAACTACAACTGGAGACTGTCAACAAAATTCAGATTTGGACTGAATGGGGCTGCTGGTTCTTAGAAAGAAAAAATCTTCTCCCCAGACCAGACAGTCACTTCACCAGCATCACTTTAAAACTGCTCTGCTGATCAGATTAGAGGTGAAAGGGGAGAGAAGAAAGCACAGGATACTAGAGAAGACAGAAGCTGTAACCTGCTATTTCCAGGATGGTTTCTGCAAGAGGAAGAATCTAACTGCATTGGCAACTGCTGTCTAAGTCATTCCCATTTTCTTTGCTAATCTCTGTGAGATGCAAATTTATCTGCTACTAACCCTAATCAGTTTGGTTGAAAAGCTAACCTGTACATTTCACCCCAGAGATGGCTGCATTTCAACATAGGTTGGAACAACTGCCCCATAGACAATTTTATCCCAGCATCACAAATACAGATTTGGCTTGTGTGCACACACGAGCATAGGTCTAAACCTGGGAGTGGGTGTACCTACAGCTCTGCATAGCAGAGGATGCTTTTCTCAGTGACATCCACTGATAGGACACAGGGCAACAGGTGCAAGCTGGAACAGAGGAGGTTCCATGTAAACAAAAGGAGAAACTTTTTCATGGTGAGGGTGACAAAGTCTGGGACAGGCTGCCTGGGGAGGTTGTGGAGTCTCCTGCTCTGGAGACTTTCCAGACTCCACCTGGATCTGTTCCTGTGTGACCTGATCTTGATGATCCTGCACTGGCAGGGGGGTTGGATCTTTGGAGGTCCCTTCCAACCCCAACCATTCTGTGATTCTGCGATGCCCAGCCCCAGCTGCACAAAGGGAAGAGCAGCAGCCTGCAGTGAGCTCATGGATTAGCTCAAGTGCAGTGCAAAGTGGAAGCTTGACAAATTGTTATTTTTTATGCCACCTAATGGCACTGTAATACAAATGAAACATGCCTCAGACTGGGCCAGGCATGCCTTTGACCACAGAACAGATTTATCATACTATGTACAACCTACGATTTGCTCTGGGATCTGAGTGAAAGACAAGTCATTAATGTCCTCTAAACATCCTCAAGGAGTAGTAAGACAAAGAATAATCATGCACAGACTTAGTTTTGAATAGGATTCTGATTTAAGCATCTTGTTTCTTATCTTTCATTTCATAGCTTTCAGCAGGTGAGCTGATTTGCTTTTTCAGGGAGGTCTGCACTCCTGGCTGAACTAGTCAGCAAATTTTAAGTTTTACTTATTTTTTTGAGTGGGTGGCTAATGAAAACAACATAGCAAGGAACCTGAAGAAGGAGGGGTTGTTTTCTTGTCTGAGGTGGGTATGCTGGGCTTGCTCTGCCTCCTGGACAAGGCTGTTCTGTAACTCACTGAACTCCCACTCACACTGGGGAGGCATCAGGTGCAGAGATGCCTGGAATATGAAATCAACTCTGCTGCAGAGAGGGAGGGAGAGCAGGAGGAAGAGTTGTGCCTTGTCTTTTTCACACCTTTTGATTCAACCAGAGCTACCGGCATCGCCTGCTTCTCTGCAGCTGCCTCCCACAGAAGGCCAGGCCATGCCCTAAACTTCAAGTCTGAACTTGCAGAGTTATGAAGAGTCAAGATGTCAAGTAGCCCCTCCAGACCTTACATTCATCTAAGGCTGACAAATCCAGCACAGAGTGTGTTTGCAGCCCAATTACAGGCATGACTAAAGAGCACACAGTGGCAAAAAGGCCGTACAGCAAGGAACCCTTTCTCTCTGAAACACTTACTTATATCCTTGGGCTAGTCTGTACCAAGATACCTTACCAGATTGTACTATAGGCAGATAAGGACTGGTATTGTTTGAGTTTTAAATGTGGTGGTCACCATCTGCAGCATTGCAAAGTCATTTGCATGTCTCTCTACCAATGATAATTTCTCGGGACAAATTCTTTGGTACATAGAATCCTGCAACTCTAAATTGCAAGTTTACATGTGATAGTGAATCATGCTCTGGTTAACAGATATCAGCTTGCAAAAACACATTAAAATGACCCCAAGTCATGAAGTATTGATGCAAAGTCTTCATTTGAGTTCTTCTTTTGCTCAAAAATTACTAAATGTTCTTTTTTTTTCCTGCTTCCTTTATATTGTTTCCCTTTGAGGAGTAATAAATAAAAAGGCAGCTGAAAACAGAATGCAAGTGCAAAGCTCCAGATCTGAAAGGGACAAAGACTCCATCTGTTGCAGAGAAATCCAAAAATCCAAGTACCAGCACAGAGCCCACCTGCCAAAAAGGTTTTATGTTTATGTTAAGTGTGGCTTTAAGGAACAGAAATGTTCTCGCAGATAAAGGCAGCCACAAGAATGACTGAGATGCACAGACAATAATTCCCTCCTTTGATTTCCTCTGCTGTCACCACTATCAGTCAGACATCTGAATGAAAAATCAGCTTAGAAACTTTGATCCCTTTAAAAACAGAAAAACAAACTCCATAATCCGGAAATCCTTAGAGGAATACAGAACTTCAGCAGCCTCCTACCCAGCACCTTTGCTGCAACGCTGCAACCAGGAGGAGAAATGTGTCAGTCACCCTTTGCAGTGCTTTGCCTACACACAGCAGCCCTGGGATGGGCAGGTGGTGAAATGCAAGTGTCTTCTGCTCCCTTTTTGGTCATATGTGAGACAAAGGACTTTGCTCTTCAGTCCAACTCATAGAGCACAGCAATCCTCATGGCTTCCTTGCTGCTTTGCATATTTAAAAGAAGGGGAATTTAGCATTGATATTTCTCTGCCAGAAATGGAGAGGATTGATCAGCCAGCTCTACCAAAGAAGAGGTCTCCTCAATAGTTTTAAGTTCTTCTACATAGGTTTGTTTTCCTTCTCAGTCTGTTTTGCTCCTAGTCCACAGACTCTGAAATACAACTGCTTCCCCAGAGCCCAGACCTTCACCTCAAACATAAGAGGGGCTGCTATGTCTTTATGTTGATTTAGAATACAATTTTTGTTTGACCACAGGCCAGGACCCAAGTGCTGGAGAATGAAAACACAATGGGCAGCACCCAAGAGCAGGAAGCACAGAGATGAGAAAGGGGAAGCTCTGCAGTAATGTATCACACACCCCAAGATGATACTTTCAAGAACTTTATTAAACATCTCAGCCCAAACCCTTCTTGGATACTCACACCACAAAACTAACACTTTGCACAGGATACAAGAAGCTCCAAATTGCAGAAATATCTCCTGCTTCAGCACAAAAGATCAAAATCTGCTATGAATCCAGAGTGCAACCTGCTCACTCGATTACACAGACACAGAAATGCAACTGAGTTAGTGACTTCCCAGATCATCCCCTTGTTGCCTGGCTATGTGATGGGTCCTATCCTTCCCCAGACAGAAGCAGAACTGGATTATCTGATCTTCTTTGGTGGGCTCCTGCTGGGACCAGGGCAGCCATGCAGCTACAAGAAAGCAAACTGAGCTCCCTTCTGAATCACAGGGGCAGAAGAGAGAGGTCCAATTCCCAGTCGCCTCATCCATGGTGGTGCAAAATGGTTTCTTTCAATGAAGTTAGCCCTGACTTACTCTAGGTAACTCCCCTGCATGTACCCAATCAGCAACCGTGTCAGCTTTGCATGTTTCCTCTGTCCAGTGACCCTCTGGGCTTCATGCCTGCTTGCAGGAGACATGAAATACCCAGACTTTCACCCCCTAAAACAAACAAACCAACCAACCCAAACCCTATCATTTCCATGGTCATTACAGCCAACATTTTCCTCCTAGAGTTTCCCTGTAGCCTTTCACATTGCCTCAAAAGCAACCAGGTGTTAGACACTCAAGTCTGAAGCAAATGCCTTTTTTTCCCCCCCTTCTTTCTTAACACACCAGGCCCCCCGATGGTTTTTTCTTGAACAGAACACAAAGAAATGCTATTGCATTTCTACAGGCCTTGGTGAAAAGCTTAGCAACTACAAACTAGCCCTGCTTTCTGCCAGGTTAGGTGCCTCTCCCCACTCAGCAGGACAGCTTTCAGGTGTAACATACACCCCAGGTGCTGCCCTTTAGTGGGGTTATTGGGAATAGCCCCCTCCTCCAGTTCCTGTGCCCTAGAAATGAGCACTGGCCCCAGCATGCCAGAGATTGAAGAGTGGATCTGAAAAACAACAGGCTTGAACACCCCTGCACCCTGACCATTAACTATAATTGTAGTCTACATCAATCACATGAGTTTTCCCCTTAAAGGTTATTAAGTGTAATTTCCACTATGCAAATAGTTCCAGCTTCATTAATGGATTTTTGGTTTCTAGTAGAAGTTATTCTTTGATGAATGTCTCCAGATGTCAGTATCTGAAAAATGTATTGGGGGGAAGAAATTCTCTCACGCAATGTAAAAAGGTCCATTGGAGAGAGGGAAAGATAGAAATATAATTAAAACAATTAAAATTCCTATCTCACGACCATTTACAGATGCTCTAAATTAAAGGGAAATGTCACAGAACATGGATGCTTCTGCCAAAAAGCAGCTTTAAAAATGACAAATTCCAAACAGCCTGAAGAGTCTCGTTAAATCCAAGGAGCGGGACTTTAACAGCTCAACCAAGGCAAGCAGAGTGGATAGACCCCCAAAAAATAAAATAAAATAAAGTCAGGTCTAACAGTCAGCTGCAGAAATGAAGAAAAGGTGACCAGGGAAAAGCTAGCCAGCAGAATAAGCAGCCAACATGAGACCTATGGATTTTTAGGTTTATTCTCACCAGATCAGGTATCTTCTCTATCATCTCATCTTTAATGGATTCAGACCGTCTGTTGCTGTGGTCTCAGTTATTGCCTTTGCCTAACCACAGATTTCTGGTTTTTTAAAGCATCTAAAAGCTCTGATGATGAAAGGCTTCATCTAATAACAAGATTTACTGAATGAAGGTTCCCCCCCCATGCAAGCACAGCCAAAGTCCAAACTCAATGCAGAGAGGTAGCTGTGGGGGCTGCATTTTCTCCACTTTTTCCTCTTTTCTAAGGGTTCCCCTCCCCTTATCTGTACTCCTGGGAGAAATCTCTTTTGGAATATTTTCTCAGTTATATTGTGAGAAACCTCTGCTGCTGTACTGGGGGTTCTTGTTTCATTTTTGTTTGCCCCACCCCCCCTCCTCTTTTCATTTTTTTGTAAAAGGCCATCTGCCTAAACTTCTCCTTACACTATCTCCCACTTAGGTTTCCACTGGAGAAACTCAATTATAAGAAATACAATAAATATTTATTGAACTGGTGAAAGCACTAGCATATGCTGAACACGCTCTGTTTTTCTGGGTATTTTTTTTCCCCCTGCATCAAGCCCTTGTTCTGTCAGAATTGTTTTCATGTTAGTATTAGTCAGTCACTCCCCATGTGTCAGTAAATGCAAAACATGCCTGCTGTGAGACAGAGAGCACGGGTGCCACTTTGCAGTTCCTCGGGATGCGAGCTGGCACAAAGACAAAGCACACACAAAGGATGACAGGCACCACAGCCTGCTTTTCCAAACAACAAACTGTGGAAATGATAATACCTTGGGAACAGGGTTGGTGGGAGGAAGCACATAGGCTTCAAGAAGCCAAAATTCAGCTGGAGAAGGTAGGGAAGGTTTCCTTGGCAGAAAGCAGACCTGTGTGGCACAGCTGCTCAAGGAAAGCAACATCTGCGTGTGGGGTCAGGTATTACAACCTGGTAGCAGAGGCTATTAAGTGGCCATCTGTAGATGTTTTGCTTATTTACAGGCATTTCAGTAGTACAGCTCATCATTATCTAATAAATATTAACAGACTTGGCCATATTATGCTGCTGTAAAGGAGGTGGGTTCTCTTTCCAGCCTACAAAATGCATTAACTCTGGATGCTTCCACTTCTAGGGGCTAGGCACTGGATGGACTGGAAGTTTCCCCTCTCTGGCTAAGGACTAGCCTACACACCTAAAGGGGGATTCAGCTCAGGTCATCTTCTGTGTGGCACTGGCCAAATTGCACAGGATCCAACCTCCAAAGCACTTGGGCATTGCTCTACACCGCTGAGCTGGCTGCTGGTGAGCAGAACTACAAGCCCTCTACAAAGCCAAAGGACTATGTCCAATCCCAGGGACAGTCAGTGCAAGTGCTGGAAGAACAATCAGCACAAAATCATCTCAGGGGAATCAAGCCAGGCATCCGAAATGAGGAGCATGGACCTCTATGATCTGATCTCACATCATACAGAACGACTACGGTACAGTCCGGAAATTAGCTCAGCCTTTCAGCTTGCAGCATAGTGCCACAGCCAGAAGAAATTATAGGACAGGAAATTATTGTTGACTAGATCCATCATTATTCTTTTACCATCTGTTACCTTCAGGTTAGTGTTTTTCAATAGCTCATACTGGTTTTCAGCATTGCATCCAATTTTTACTGACTAGAAGCCGAAATAAAAAAAAATAAAGAAAAAAAATGCTCACATCTTGATCAGGAGTTCACCTTCAATTCCCAGGGAAGATTTCTGTCCTGAAAAATGCTACAGAATCATTAATGAGCAGTTATAGCAGAGACCTCTTTTTAATCTCCCATCCATCAGATGGCACCTTTGGCATTGCAATGACCCAGGCTTCCCACAATACCTGGCACTTACATAATGCTTCCACCTTCTCTAAGCATTTAATTGGCATAATAGATTAATGGTTATAGATTAGCCGACTCAGGAGGAGACCACCACATTTCAAGTTTCTGGTGTCCCCTTCTTTCAGCACATAGCCTTTAGCTGGTGAACAGAAAGCAGCTAATTAACCTCTTAGCATCCAGGATTTTACAGGTTGCTGAGAACTAGCCAGGTCATAGATAGTGGCCTAGGAATGCACCCACAGATGTGAAAAATGGTTAGGACAGTCAGCACCTCCTAACCCTCCCTTGTATCATCACTAGATAGGAAATTAAATCAGCTTTCCCTTGCCATAGGCAAAGAGCACAGACCTGGCCTGGTACTGATGTTCGAGTGGCATATAACACCTGATCAGAGCCTTGAGCAGGCATCTCTAGTAGACTGAACTCTACATGACACTGTGATCATCAGTGGCATCATCATGGTCATTTGATGTGGTTTCAGAATAAAAATATACTTGACTGCTGATCCTTCTAATGTATTTGTCAACATTGGTGCATGCCTATCCACTCACTATGCAGCACATACGTTACACAGATCCTGCCCTTTACAGGGTCAGAACCACTTCACAGGTTTACTTTGCATGCAAGACTGGGTATCTTCCTAGCAGGAACACCTTAGCCCAAGACAAAGATTGTGATTCATTTGGTGATGTAAGGAATTAGGAGCCACGCGGTGACTTTCACAGACAGGCTGGAGACTCACTCACAACAGTCTCTTCTGATTGCTAAATAACCTCAGCAGTAACCACCCTCCATTTCTACCAACAGTATCAAAGAATCAGTGCCTAGCTGCTTAATTAAATTTGTATTACTCATTTTCTTTCTACCAGACACCCTGTTCCTCTGGGACCACTGCTTCTGCCCATCCCCTGAGCCTGGCTCAGGCCCCCAGGTTCAAACACATTAAGAGACTCCTGCGCTTGAAGGCAGACACGCTAATACCTCGGAATCAGGTCCTTACTCCCTCCCATTTATTAAACAACTCTCCCAGTAAACAAGTATGGAATTTTTCCAAAGCCCCAAACCACTGAAATAAATGCGTCCCATGTCACCAGGCAGTCTGTCACTTGAAGCATCACCCCCATTAAAAGCAGATACATGCATGTACTTGTGCATCAGCACCTCCAGAAGGCAAAGAGAAACCAATTTAAATGCCTGGGCTTCCCTCTTTTCAGCAAAGCATCCCAGCACCCTCACTCGAGTCAATGAACACTGTTCTTAAAGGATAACCAACAGCTTAAAAGAAGGCTTAGCAAGCACAAATGCTTCCTGTAACAAAACAACTTTGGATAGAAATAATATTCTTTAACACCTTCTTTGGCTAGGATTTAATAAGCGCAAAATCAATGTTATAATCAAACGTAATACTCGTTTCCTAGAATAATCCTCTGACACAGCACTTGCTATTTCAGCTGATTAGAAACATTGCTCAAATAATAGAAATTCCTGATCAGTAACCCAGGAGTCCAAGGCAATTTTTTTTTTTTCTTTCCTTTTTAACCTAAGGCAGTTACTTCCCTTCATCCTAAATGTTTACAAGGGGAAAAACACTTGTAGGAATTCTTCTGTTGTCATCAACTTAAACATTATGTTCTCCCAGCAGTGAATAAATAGTGGATGATTAAGCTTTTGATGCCTAAACACCAGTGTGTTTGGGATTACCAGACAGACCTGTGCTCTTACGGCCTGGGTTTTATTTTATTTTTCATATTTCAATAGGCAGGAGCAGAGAGGGAATCTCAGACTGCAAGACTCAGTGAAGGAACACAGGAAAGACCTCAGGCAACAGCGATGGGATGCTGCCAGTCCTAAGTGAGTTCTACAGGTGGGAAATGTCTATCTTCAAAAGACTCACTGTCAGACAAGATAGTTTTCAATAAAGAGATGAAACTGATGGGAGGTTTTCTTTCTGCATTTCTGCCTGCTTTTGGCAGGGTAGACCTGTGTGCACGAAGGAGTTATGACTTGACAACTTGAGTTGTAAAGATTTCCCTTCTTATCAAGGCAGAGCAGCTGAGACAGCCTCTTCTATAGTTGGCTTTTTAATTGAAAGATTAAAAGTTGTGTTATGCAGTTTGCACGAGACAACAGTTGAGAAAAGCCACCCAGTCTCCAGGTGGTTTGGTACTCTGATAACCCAGGGATGGAATTGGCAGGGGTCACTAGCATGGGGAGAGGGCAAGCCAGGGTCTCTGACCATCAGGTCAATGTGTACCAACAGAGTTGGATTAAACACCCCTGTTACAATTAGGTGCACTTCAAGCTTGGTGGTAGGGTGCTCCACAAATACCTCAATAAAAGAAAGTTCTTCCAGAGACACATCCTCATCTTCCTTTCCCAGGTGGCTCCAGTGCCATTGCAGCAGGACCAGCTCACAAGCATGTGGAGCAAGAGCACAGATGAAAGCAGTCGAGCCCCGGGGCTGCAGCTCTGACCAAAGGTCTGGGGAGGAGTCTCTAGGAGGCAGCCAGCTCTATCTACTCCAGAGCTGAAATTACTGCCTGGGGAAGGGGATTGACTTCACTCAGGAGAGTGTGGAGAGGACAAATTGGCAGCAGTATTAGAAGCACTTCGATCATGTAGTTCAAGCTCCTGTTTAGGCCATCAAATTTCATTCATTTAACCTATCTTTGGCTCCTGTAATCTCCCAGGGAAACAGTGAGCACTCCAGTACTGCTGCCCAGTGGAAAAGAGCCAGGATACAGCGTTAACATCTCCCAGAAGAACAACAGAGGAGCTTCATCCTGCTACACCCTTCTCTCAGCTCAACTGCTGCTGGCATACGACAGCTGTCCCATGTCCTGGCAGGGTGCAGCTGGGAAACTCAGCTGGTAGTGGGATGCAGGGACATGCACTCAGCCCCACACAGGTACAACATAAAGTCTCTTTAGTCATTTCAGTGTCAGCCCTTCACAGGCAGATTTGCCAGGAATAATCTTCAATCGCTTCAAAAATGGGGAATACAGAAATCCAGGCCATAAAATCCTGTCATCTTCACTACAGAGCAGAGCACGGATACAACTGCCAACACACAGGAAGACAGGAACCAACAATAAACACCTTCACAAGAGGTGGTCCCTGTCAAAATAAACAGATGCACATTGCCACTGCCATAACACAGCCCAAGACTTACTTCCAGACTCAAATGGTTTATTACTAAGGAGAATCAAAAAAAAAGAAAATGAAGCTAGTGTCACTAAGGGAGAGCACCTTGTGAGAACATCCTCTGTTTTAACACCTGGAGGAACAGCACAAACCCATCCCCCCGGGTCAGCTCAGGGCTCCCTGGCACTGCTGTGTGTAGAGACACAGCTACTTGAAATAAGGCAAACTTTCTTATCTTCAACCTAGTTGAAATGAAACTCCATTTAAATGGGAGGATGTGGATTTTTTTTCTTTTTTCCAGCAGATAATCTAGCTCTCTTTTGTTTGAATCAGGCTTTAAAAAACAAAATCAGTAAAAGAAAAGGAAATTATCCTCCCTTTAAGCCTTGCAAAACTCATCCATCACCCATCTGTCCACCTTGCACCTCATTATTTATTATTCAAGACTCAACAAGCTAGCATGCCAGTTAAGATTTTCCCTGAAGAAAGCTGGCATCTAGACAGACAGCAACTGCTATAAGAATGTTTCTTTTTGATTTCTCTGCCCTCCCTCACTCCATCCCTTGTGGTAGGAATAAATACAAAGCCCTTAAAGTAAATAAAATGCTTTTTAATGAACCAGCAAAAGCAAGAGGAAAAAACCCAACAAAATAGAAGTCTGTTTTCTTTGGTCAGACTTTTGGTCTTCCATTAAATCACCCTCCTCATGGTCCCTTTCATCCTCCTGAGTTGTCACTCATAAAGGAAAACTGGTCTCAGACACATGCAGGCTTCTGAATACAAGATGCATCTGTTGCTCAAACCACAGGTCCAAAGCATAACTACAGCCATCACACACCTTTTCCATTCTAATGAGGTGATTTAGTTTAGTGGATGCTGGAAAAGCAGCTACCATAACTCAGAAACCTCCTCAGCTGTTTGCTGTACCAGCAGCAAAGCCCGAGCAGAAGCAGCCAGCAGCAATGCCAGGGCTGGGTCCATCCCAGGCACACACAGTCTGAAGGTCTGTGTGAACACTGTCTCTGTTCACTGGAGACTACCTGCAGGTCTCCTCAATGCTGAGAGGACATTCTCAAAAGCAGAGTTGCTTTATGGCTAGGATATGCCAGCAGCCTCCAGTCAGTTTGCCCCTGCAGATAGGTACTCCAGCAAGAATTCCCCCAGTTTGTGTCACGCTGCACACTGTAGCATTACCCAGAGGCATCAGTCCCAGTCGGGTCTCCAAGCTACCATGGGCCAGCACTGTAGCTCCTCCTGTGCTCAGGTGTCACAGCATAAAGGCTGCCTGCACAGGCAGTGCTTGGCTTTTGGGTCAACTGATTCTGCCATGCATTTGAACCATCACCCTGGATTGGAACTGTCACCATCCAACACTCTAAAAGGTGAACACACACCTGCAGCTTTCACCTCCTGCCTCTATTTTGGGATTTGCAGAGTAATTTAACAGCAAGCACCATGCCCAGCATGAGGGTTACGAGCCCCACAAGGCAGCCTAACACGGAGCCATGCACCAGCCCCTGTTAAAGCATATACCTTAAAAAAGAAAATAAAGGCCAAGATACCTTTGAAAATAAGGCCTTCCCCTCCACACTTTCCCAGACAGAACAACCTTGTGGCAAAGATAAAACAGGGTAAACAAAGTACCTTCCTATATGTGTATCTTGCATCAAACAACATCCTCCTTTATAACTCTCACAGCAAGAATATTTATCAGGAAAAACATAAGCCAGAAAAGGTGAGATTTTTTTTTTTATCCCCCTCTCTCTGTTATCTCAAAGTTTCCTGCCTGTCAGAGTTTCACACATTGGCTGATGTGTCTTTCATGTAATACATAAACATAATTTATGCAGGAATATATCTGCAAGTGCATGTGGGAGAAGCCCTGGACACTGACGGGGGCATCATACCCACTGGTGCACGCAGCTCTATCAGGACTTGAAAATGGAGAGCTGCATCTTCTTCAGCCTCCTTGGCTGAAGCATCACATCACCTATCAAATCAAGTTCCTGAAAATGCTACAAATGATGTGATACAAACAGAATTTAGCTTCACATGCACAACCCAAAGCACAATGTTTTGCTAGCAAAATGGTCTTTTCAAATATCTTGTCTCTAGAAACAGCAGCACAGTCTAAAATGTCAGTTATTTCATAAATATAAAATAGCAAGACTTGCAGTTCTCCATGTTTTGGTTTGTTTTTATTTTGGTTCCCCCCCCCTATAAATCTGCTTTACTCCTTTAGCTACTTACTCATTTGCACTTACCTTTTAGTCTGATCATATAAAAGGTTTTGGAACAAGCACAGAGGAAGAATAAAAACATAATGGTTCCTTATTGCTTGAGGGCATAACTCTAATTAAAAAGAACATTCTTGCTTTTAGCACCCAGACTTCTCTCTCCAAAACCTGAACTTTGACATTTTCAAACTGAGATTTGAAACAAGAAAATAATTCTCGGTGCCATGAAGAAGAACTTGCCTGCATTGTACAGTGGAAAAGGGGAGGGGTGAGGGAGAAAGAGGTTCAAGGCTAATAGACTTACCAGGGGATCTGAGTTAAGAAAATGCAGATTTGTTCATGAGCAAGACCCCAGTTCACACCCACACATCAGCACTGCAGCAGCAGTTCTGTGCAATGCTGGAGTCCCTGCACATGTCTGTATGATGCGCTGCTCTGCTTACACAAGTCTGTGCACTGACACACGTGCACTGAACAGACCACATACACATTGATCCAACTCAAACTGCCACCAACAGATATTCTACTCCAGCTGAGTCCATGCTGCTGTGAGCATGTGCTCAAACCCACTGTCAGGCAGTGGCATCAGACACCCATCCCCTCTGCTGTGTGCCATGATGCTCAGGCTGGTTTCGTAGCTGTACACATGAACTCCTCCACAGGCAAGGTAGACCTCTCTGACCCCACCCCACATGGCAACACAGTGCTGCTAACAGGCACAAAGTGACCAGTGCTACTCATGAACCCCCCGATCACAGGTGCACCTCTACACACTCCTAGTTTCAAACTCAAGTAACTCCCCAGGCAAGTTGCAGCTGCCAGCGTACCCTGCAGCATTAACACTGGTTGATGTCTGTTCACCCACAGATTTCTCCTGACTCGCTTCAGAAAGGCCACTCTGAGTAAGAGCAACTGGAGACCTACCAGGTAAATCCCTACAGCTCTACCCAGGGCCAGGCATGTCTTTATGAAGTGCCTTATCCTTGCTCTATCTCCAGAGGCTGCTGCTCATCCCAGACTCAAACCAGCAGCTACAGACCATGCCATCTCTAACACATAAACTTACATAAGCAGAATGCACATATAGAGACATGAGTATATAGGCATAGATATACAGGACTCTCCCAGAACTTCAGGGCATGCTAGCCCAGTGCTACTCTGGGCTCCAGGTATCCTCTAGCACCTCTGCTTCCATAGCACTGCCCAGTACAGTAGACCTACCCAAAATGATTCCCATCAGGCTTAGCTGCTCCCAACTCCAACACAAGCAACTTTAAGCAAGAACTTGTCTTTAAAACCTCTCCCAGGTACCCGAGTGAAAAGTTGGGATGTTGCAGCCAAGGTCCTCTTCCTCCCTCCCACATGCTGGAGGATGACCCTCATTACCATGCAAAGGAATCACTTTAGAAATTAGATGTGAACATCACAAGAGTCCTACACCACCACCCCCCCCACTGGTCACTTCTGGCAAACGATGCTCAGACAGACCTGCAGAGGCCAGCCCAGTTAAAACACCATTCCTGCAACCAGAAGATGTTGTAGAAACCCCAGGGCCCATATCAAGCCACTGGGGTCAGAGCTCCTGGCTGGCAGAGCGGTCCCAGAGCTGCCTGCAGTTATAGCACTAAGCCCCAGCCAGAAAAAGAGAGTCACATTTTCATTTTAAGAAACTGTATAACCTACCAGTTCAAAAGACCATGCAGATGACACTGTATTTCAACTTGTAAATTAATCCTCCACACACCAACTAACTCCTTTTTTCCTCTTTCTACTCTGCTGGAGGGGCAGAGCCTTCAGCTTCCCCTTTAAGCCATCGAGTAAATTGGCAGAGCAAAGTGAAAACCAGCAGCAGGTGCTGCTTTGTCACAGGTGTGACAAACTAACACCTTATTTCCTGCAGGTTTTTATTTTTTTTCTTAGAGGCTCATTTACTCTTGTGATAAATCAACTATACATTTAATAAAAATATCTAAAAATGTGCATTTAATAATTAGCTTCTTATCATCAGCTAAAAAGCATTTGCTTGCAGATTAAGAGCAGGAAAACCATGGTGGGTGGTGGTCTTTTCTCCCAGGTAACTAGTGGTAGGACAAGAGGAAATGGGCTCAAGTTGTGGCAGGGGAGGTTTAAGTTGAATATTAGGAAATATTTTTTTACTGATGGAGTGGTGAAGCCTTGGAACAGGCTGCCCAGGGAGGGGGTGGCATCACCATCCCTGGAGGTGGTCAAAAAACATTTAGATGTGGCACTTGAGGACATGATTTAGTTGCCCTCAGAATATTTAGTAGATGCTTGGACTTGATGATCTTGAAGGTCATTTTTAACCTAGATGATTCTACGATTACAATTAAAAAATTCATTACAACATTAAATTACCACATGCTGCTCTCTTTGAACTTCAACAGATTACACACTATAGTTAATTTCTTCTTGTAACAGGAGTAACTTAATTGTTATCACCTCCAACTAAAATTAACATTTATTTTAAGCATCAATATAGAGGAAACATTTACTAAAAGCAAATAAAACCTCATAGGTGTATGGATTTCCATGTTGAAAATCAGTTCATCAGCTAATGGGAACAGATGACTAAATGATTTCAGTAGTTCATATCCAGCACATATTCCTTTACAATGCACTTGTAGCTGTGCCTAATGTAAGCGAGTTGGAGTGTTTTACAAGTGAAAAATCTGCACCCCAACAGGACAGGCTACCCCCTGCCCTGCCCCGTAGGAAAGGAGTTTCTCCATAACTCAGCATTAACCTGACTGACAGAAGCACTGAGCTTGCAATGCAGAAAGCTAATGAGTAGCTATCAAAACAGCACATGTTGCCCATAGGAACATTTGTACAAGAAGCATCTTTGTGATAGGACATGCTGGAAAACTCAGAAGCAGCTGGAGGATAATTTATTTTTGATTTGGAGTCTTCATCCTAGTATAACAACTTTAACTAGCTTCTGGATGATTGACCAACTTCATCCATCAGATGCTTCAAAGAAAAAATAAGGCCACTCTGGAATTTTTACTGTGGGCAGATGTTTCTTCCCCCTTCACTTATTTGCCTACAGGAAAGGAAACACTTTTCTTCAGTCTTCATTTGTAACAGTAAAATGCATGAACACATAGATGTTGGCAAAGGAAAGGTCAGAAAGAGGAAAACAAAAAAAAAAACCAAACAAACCACAAGATCTGGCCATTTTAGAAACCTTGAAAAGAGCTGGACATGGACAAAAGACAGCTGCCCAGCATGCCTACAGACCTACAGGCCCCAGACTTTCACACAGTAGGCAAAGGGAGAGAGGAGACATGGACCACCCTCTCCATCAGTGATGGGGTGGTTTGGCTGGTTGGAGAATTTCTATCAAAACCAGAATTTTGCAATCATTGTCACCAAGGAAAGTGAAACGATCTTTTTTTCTGCTGAGGTTTATTTTGTTTGGGGCTTTAAATCTCCCTAGCATTTATGTCTGAATGAGAACAGAGGCTGTGAAACTCACCCACCATGCCAGCACAGACAGGGGCTGTTCTCAAAACATTTGAGACTGATTTAGACACTTGAAAAAAAGCCCCAAACATCAATTAATTGTTTGCAACTAAGATATGGTCCAATTTCAATTATTCCACTGATTGATCTTTAAGTGATAGATTCTCAAAAGAACCTAATAAAGAAAAGTGTCTGTTTCCCATTAAAATGTAATGGGATTGATACCTAATCTGTTTAGGCTCCCCTGAAAAATCCCGTTTAAATTAATCTATGGAGAAGCTTCACACTTTTGAGACTACGACTTAGTAGAATTGACTCTTACACTGTTTAAATCCGATCAATGCTAAATAAGATGCTCCAAAAGCATCTGTCCATATGTCTTTGTCCCGGGCAATCTCATCCGTTCTAATCCAGTCCTGGACCTGGGCAATAGAAATACCCTAATTTCCACTAACCGTATGTTAGCTTTACCATATGGAAAAAATATGCAGTAATGAGAGTGGTGACAGAGCCAGATTCCTTTCCATATGTAATTTAGAGTAACACAGAATTAAACTTGGGTCTCTCCAGAGTAGAAAGCCAGGTACAGCCCACATATGGCCCTTCAGGGAGAGCCCAAGTTGCCCAGCAAACACATTGTGAAAAATCCTCTCTTCGTCTTCAGTAGGATGAATTCTCTGCATAATTATTTTATAGTATTGTACCCACATATGACAGTCTGGTTGATTGCCATGACTACTAAGATATCAAACTGTGAGCAAAAACCTGAATTATTTGGTATTACTGAGAATGTCATTCTTATAGAAACTCAGAAGTGTCTCGATGGGATTTTATCAGCACTTCAGCAAAAGGATGTATCATTTATGCAAAAAAAAATAATCATGGTTATGAATTTATGTCCTTTCAATGGTCAGATGCTGCTAATAGGCATGCACCAGTCTGAAAGAAGTGGTGCAGGCAATACAGCTGGGGAAAGAGTGAATATTGGCCCATCCTTGCCTAACAGAATGTGGGTTTAATTCACGCGCAAAAATCTAGCGATTGCAATGTACTCCCTCACCTCTGCATTTCCCTGCAGACTGAAAGCTCTGCAATCAAGGGGAAAAACTAGAAATCTGGGGAAAAGATGTGGCGTGTCCCCAGTTATCCAGCCAACTATCCATTCCCACTGTTTCTTCTCATTGGTCTGTGGAAACGATTAATCCAGGTCAAGAACAAGTCCAGAGGACACCTCCTTTTTGCTGAAAGCAGCTTTTTACCTGTGCAGCAATAGAAACCCACACTGGGGGTACAGATGCCTGCCCAGCTCTGGTCTCTGCCCACCTGCCAGCACAAGCAGCAGTGTAGAGCATGGCAGAGGAGGGGTGAAACTGGGATGTTAACCACCCGGAGTGAAGCATGGAGATGCATAGCTGGGGCTGACTTGGGTCCCAGTGATCCTGACCTTGGATTAGCTAGGGCAGACCTCTACCCCTGCACGTGAGGGTAGCTCTGAGAGAACTGACTTTGCCTGAACCAAGGACTGGATAAGAGAGTAATAAATTATTTCTGCTCCTGTGCTAGGTTAATACTTTCCCTCCGCAAGGAAATCCATGTCTCTGAGCGAAATGAAGTTTCTCACTCCCTACTATGGGTGCCTGCAATAAGATGGTCATATGCTCCCTATTCTAAGTGCTGATACAGCCCAGAAAGGTTATCTAATTACAGAAACAATACTTATTGTATGCACTAATGCTTCTGCAATTTTAATAGCAATATGATAGCTAGGATTTATATTATTTTCCTTTTCTGATTAATTATTTACACAAAGACAAGCCTAGATTATTAAGTATGTGTGTGCTGTACCAGGCTGCAAAGAGATTTTTAAAAAGAAAAGGGAAGAAACTTTCTGAAAGCATTCAGCCAAGTGCTTCCATATACTGTGACCCAGCACTTTACATCAAGGTTCTGAGCGCAGACTTGGCCCAGGACAGTACTGGCAATGTTATAACTTCCCAGTTTGGTAATAAGCTACAGTAGGGAAAGGAAACTTTTAATGTCAACCCATCAATCAAGGAAAGCTGTGTTTAGCTATAAGCCTAACAAAATGCCACACAGGAGCACATGGCAGCTGGGAAACATCTCATAATGCCGGCAGTTTCGCAACGGCAGTTCACCTACTGTCTATGCAACGTGTCCTTGAGGTGCTAACTGGAATCAGGAGAAGACTTAGGAAGAGCTGAGACTTCAGAGAGACATTTGTCAACCCATTTCAAAGCACAACCATGAATTCAAGTAGACATTTCCACTCTTTTTATTAAAAAAAAAACCCCAAAACATCAGTATCTGTACAAAATTTATCGTCTTTTCCTACAGATCAAGTAATTCTGGGAGATTTGCCCCAATATACTTTAACAGATAAGTCAGATACTTACTGCTAAATGGTCATGTTGAGCCTGGCCATCTATTCAGGTGGGATGATCTCATTTTCAATATTTCATAAAAAAAAAATAGTGAAATGAGCCTAAGACACTCTTAAGGCTACAGATAAAATTCTGCCAGTTTATAGAAATCTGAAAACTGTGGCCACTGTACAGTCATTCAGTCTGAATTCCTCTTCATTTGTTTATGAATCTGCATACAAAAAAAAAAAAAAAAAAAAATCAATTGGCTAACTTTCTACAAGTCCAGATGCTTATAGGAATTGGTGCTGTTACCTTCCTTTGCTGCAGCAGTAAAATGAAAAAAAAAAAAAAAACAAACCCAACAAAATTCCTCAGGAAGAAAACCACAAATCTTTATATGTAAGTCATCAAAATAATTCAGCCCGGAATGAAATTAATCCTATCAAGTTTTAATCAGGTGGTAAGTTTGCTTTGATTTGTGAATAACAGTTTTAATAAAAGATATTTCACAGAACAGAAGAAACTCTAGAGCAAAATGCCCCAAAGCTTCCTCCTCTGAGTGGGACTTTCTGGTCATTAAAAAAACAACCAAACCAAAAGCAGAACCATCATTAGCCATGTCAACTGCAGTGATGAAAGCATGAGTGAGAGGTCAGAGGAGCGGACAAAAAAGCAAGTCCTTAGAAAAAAGGGACTTGTTTAAAAAAAAAAAAAAATCTAATTGGAATTACTCTAAAATCTTACCATAACCTCCCAGGTTAGGGGAGTGGAAAAGCAGGAGTCTAGGAGACTTAGCAGGGCATGCAATTTCTTCTCACATCTGCTTTTATGACATCACAGATGGATTAAGTAAATCACTCCAGGTATAAATTTACCAGAATAGATGGAGGACATGACTTCTCCCCAGCTAGATCAGGCAGCTGTGGCTGCACAGGCTGATCCACCAGCCTGCCAGGTCACAGATCATGAGTGGCAGTGGAGGGAAGGATTCCTGCCTGTCCCTGAATGATACTCTCCAAGCAGCTGTGGGACAGTGTGACAAAAGAGACCCCATCCTAACCTCTAGCACTGGCACTGAGATGAGTGACCATGTCAGCACCCAGAGAGAAACCATGGGGGCGATGGCCCATGTCTGCACAAATGCACCCCCAGAAAAAGAGACAGGTCTAGGAACAGAAACATGCATTCATAACACAACTAGCAAAGATCATGATGCAGCTGCGGAGTGCTACCATAGCTGCAGAAAGAACCATACCAGAGGCTGCAAAAACATGGACAAAGGATGAATCTCAGGTTCTTCAAGACCCAGAGGGAAATAAGCCACTCCAGGAAAAGAGCAAGAAAAGGACAAATTCATTTATCTGGGAACTGCAAGTAACAGTTCTGGTAGCTTTATAGCCTTGGGTGTGGGGAAGACAACACACACACCAAGGTAAAAGAGAAAGCAGAAATACTCTTGGACGGGTCCAGGTGCCTGTGGTGTTTGCAGTCACATTGCAGCATTGTGAGCGTTGCAGCAGCAGCATCTTCCTTATGCAAGTCACCCCTGCTCCCTCCGCTCCAAAATGCACTCCTGGAGGAGGATAGAGGATGGAGTAGGAGCAGGCACTGCTCTGCCTGTGAGGAGAAAAGGCAGATCTAGCGAGTATTCCCACCCCTGCTATTTTCTGGTGAGAACTTCACAATAGAGTAAATCTCAGGTAGCAATGAGACCTGCTGTGTAGGGAAAAGCCAAGTATGAATAAGAAACCCTTCCATCACGCTGTCACAGAAAGCAAGTTCCCTGGGGCTTGAAGGAAGGCTGTGCCTTAAACGATTTGCTCTTTAATGGGTTTTTTCTTTGCAATCAGCATGTGAACTTTGAAAAAACACCAGTTTAGTTTCCAGAGTGTGTAATCCTGGGCCCACCAAACCCACGCAGCTCCTCGCTCCTTGCACATGAGCCGGCTGATTGGCAACCCTGCCATCAAGAGCCTCCACGCAATTTCTACATTATGTATTGTATTAAAAATAATATGCTTCTGATTTTAAAAAGACTTTTTAAAAAAGATGCTATTGGCACATCATCTTCCTAAAAGCTAAAAAAAGATGCATTCTTAGAAACAGAAATATATGCAAAAAAGTCTGCAACTTTTTGGGGCAGTATGGCACATCTGCACTCATGCAGCCCTAGAGTCAGACGAGCCCCTCTGAAACCAGTGAGGCTTAAGCTGGGAATGGAGGACCCATCAGGGCCATGGGAGGATCAGGCCCAGCCTCTGCTCTTACCCCTCTACGGAGAGAGGGCTGGAGGGAAGGATGTTCCTGAGGGAGATCCTGCACAGCTGGTTGGAGGGAGGTGGCCGAGTGTCCTCCGATGCAATGAGGGTACTGCAACAGAAACTGGCAGGCTCTGCAAGACCCAGCCTCATCTGGAGAAAAGGTTTGAAGTTAGATGCTCTCTGAATGGAAAAGACTTCTCACTGCTCTTGTCGCACCAAGGCCCTTCAAAGTCTGATCTCCATGAATAGTCACAATTAAGCCTCTGGCACACACCCAGGACAGTTGTTCCATGTGTCATGCAGGGGACAGCATCTGGTGAACCAGAGAACCGAACCAAGTCCCCCACTGTCACCTTTACAACTAGACCAACCTTATTCTAGTTTGTGTCCTGCAATCTCCCACACTGATTGCTTCTTGGTCTCTTTCTCTGAGCTTCCAATTGCCATCAACGTTTCTTGTCCTCTAGGAATGCTATAGAGGACTAATGCTGAGCAGCAGCTTCTAACCACTTCTCATGAAACTAGCTTAGTCTTTGTTGCACTGTATTTACTTGTGTTTTCCAATACTAAGGAAAAGCAAACAATGTAGAAAACCTTTAATTTCACATTTTTTCCCAGCTGGTAAAAATGATAGCTAGATATGCACACATCAGTATAATCATCTCCTAAACAAATGGCACAATGACAAACCGAGGGGGCGGGGCGAGGGGGAGCAGAGCACAAGCTGGTGTTTTCAATTTAGAAAGTATGCATTATTTACACTGCCATTATTCCACTCAATTTGAGTTCACGCTTTAGTCCTAATTTCAGTATAATCAAAGTCAATGAATATTTAATCAGCATTGCTTCCAGAAATTGAGTAATGCCATTAACATAATGTCCCCAGGACTTCAATGCCGATTTTCCTCAAAAGCGTGGGACTTCCACTCTTCCTGCCCTTCCCCCCTTTACTTTTACCAGTTGATGCTCTAATCTCCACCTTTGATGGGTTTAACCAGGTGGAACATGTCCCAGATGCAGGGAACAAAAAGACTGCTTCCCAAATGCAGAGCTGTTCCACCACCCATATTGATCCAGCCCCAGAACAGTTAATAAAAACAGAGCATTTCACTACGATATGGCTCAGTATGGAAAAGCATCGTAATAACAATAATCCATTTGCACTTCTGCAGCACCTTTCAGCACAGGGGCTTGAGTCATTCTGCAAACATTAATTAATCTCCTCCACTCCCCTGCAAAGAGGACACTTATTTACGCGATAGCTAATCTACAGATAGGAAAATCGGAGCATGACGAGGTTAAGTGCCTAGTTTACAGCCACCCAGGAATCCAGTGGCATTTGGGCAGAAGTTTGGAGCTCTGACTGGCTCCAAGTTTCCTTTTCTAACCAACAGACTGTGCTGCTTCCCTAAAATAAGATCAAGAAAAGCAGCAGTACCTATGAATATTTATGAACAATACAAAATTACAGCATAAAAAATTGTACAGACATTTCAGAGCTGCTAAGTGATGGCTCCAAAGCTGTATCTGTATGTGCACAGAGCATTCAGTAGTCTGTGCACACATGCCCCCTCCAGTGGGGCTGCATCTAATCTATCATCTTTTCTAACATGACTATCGCTGTAATATCTCAGCAACGCCTTCAGCTGAAGACCTATCACAGCCTTCCATCTACCTGGGCTAGCTTATAAAGCTTTTCTCTATGGTGCTGGAAAATCTGTGGGGCAGAATTTATTTTTAAATACTGGATAATTTCCTCACGTTCCCTTCCATAATCTAGACAGAGTCTTAATGCAGCCTTTATTAGTAATGAACAATCTCTTGTTCTCCCATAAGATTAGAATTAATCCTTTTTTATATTAATAAGGAAGGAATTTGACCACACTCACCACATGCAATTGGGAAGTCTGAGGTTACATGCAGAAAGTACTTTGAAAGTTGGTCTAACCTGATTTTTAGAGTGTTTGGGTACTTTGGGTTCATTGCACTTTCATAAACCGTTCCATGAACAATTTCTTATTTCAGTTTACTACAACTTCCCAAAAGGCCATCTGCAAATCTAACTGTTGCTCTGACAAGGCTCCAGCATAGCCCTGGCATGTGGCAATGCAGGTACTCTTTCCAGTTATCATGTTAAGGATCATTTTAGAACTGCTGAGGATTGCAGGGTTGTATGTGTGCATATGGTGTATGGAAAGCTTCAGTTCCCACCTCTAGGAGTGGCCTTCAAAAATATTTTCTCTAAAAGTTTCACCAACTTGTTCAAGCTCAAATTCAGTACCAATAATATTTGATTATTTTGCTGAATTACATCATGGCTGTAGCCAGCTCGAGTGTAATCCTGCTGGTACGGCCATGCATTTGGGCTGAGGTTAGTGAGAATGAAGTCGCATTTGGCAAATTTACACTCTAGTTTCGTGCAATTATCCCAATGTGGGTAAACACGAAGATCTAGTTTGCAATCATTTACAAAGCCTTGTAATTCTTGAAGGGCTTGCTCTTAGAGATGGAATGGAGGAAATAAGTGATGCAGCTGGATCAGGGGTGGAGAGTAAATCATGCACCTGAAGAGGGAACAAGGACCAATTGTCCTCAGCAGGAGTGGAGAGGTATTTGTTACAGTTTGAAGAAAGGTAGAAAGCCTTGTTCAGCTCAGAAGCTCAAGTCAGCAGGAAAGGAATAGCTTGTACATATCACTCCGACACTAACGATTACACAGTGAAAGTCCTCCTATAATCTTGGGGGAAGCACTTCTATAAGGCCAGGTAGCATATTTCTAACCTATGCTGCTCTTAATATCAAGTAGTTTGAAGTCAGAAGCTTAATGGTTCTCTGTAAGTGACATATTCTTGAATGAGGTTCTCTCAGCCATCCTCCACCAATGCCCTCTGTCTCCTCCCCATTTATCATAACAGCTTTAAGCATTAGCCTTAGAAAACACCATCCTGGCTGAGAGTAAGTACACACAGCACCAGTTGGCTTTCAGCAGTAGCAGGAATGAAAAATGATGGTTCTGCCCTGGCAAACCCTGACACCGAATGAACACCAGTTCCTCTAGAGATAAACACCATCACATCTAGAGATACTTCCCTTTCAGGAAGAACAAAGCAGTCATCGTACATGTCCAGACTGCAGCTCAGTAACACCAACTAGAAGGGCAATCAGCTTTTGCAGCACTGTTGGGAAGCCATTTCACATAGTGCAGCTCCTGACAGGCAGAGTAAGTGTTAAGCCGGAGGGTGGGGGCGAAGCTAGAGGATTGCCATAACATATCATCAGTGGGACTATTAATAGGGTACAGGTTATAACTTATTCATGAACTTCTGCACTTTTCACTCCTACAGCATGGCAGGGTAACACAGGAACACTTAGGAACGACACTACTAATGCACCAAAGAGAAAGGAAACACAGTTCTGATGCTGTTGCACATTAAACCTATATATTGCTCTTCAAGACTACAGCAGATCAGTCAAGCAGACATGGATACTACTGTTAAAAGAGCGGCCCTCAATGCATCGCTACCCCCGCTGGGTCTTAGATGCCTTTGGCAGATACAGAACACATTAAATCTTTTAATCTTGGGTATACTTGCATAACTTGTTGTACGATTCTTGTTTCAGCAAATACTTACGAGCATTGTCAGACTCAACACGTAGCAGTCATCTCTCCAGGGCCCTTGGCCTTGGTGGCCCGGTGCCAGCACAGAGGCATTTCCCTTGCTCTACCACAGATCCGAGCAATGGCCTTCCTTAACCCTGCCACAGTACAATTCACATTGAACTAATGTTAATTAAATGGGCCAAAGCACCCTGGTAAATCAATTGCATGGTTTTTGAAGTTCACATCCAAAAATGGTGTTTGAATGCCCTTGAGAGCTGTCGAGAACAACCACTTGCACCAGGAGGTTATGTCTGACCAGTCAAAACCTACAAAATCAAAACGGAGTTCACAAGAAATGTGAGGGCCCAAATTCACATTGCTATTTCAGTTCCCGAAGGACACTAATAATCTGGCACAAATAATTTAGGGCGTAATAGATATGGGAAAGATGATGAGCTGAGTCAGTAGCAAAGCTGAGGAGAGAACCCAGATACCCCTAGGATCAAGTTTACTCCTCTCACCTAGTCTCCTGGCAAGAGATTTAGCACTTATCACTGGTCACTGTTTTATCTCCACTGTCTTAATTGTCTTCCTGTTAGTTAGGGTTCATTGTATGTTATATTGATTGTTTTTCACCACTAATTGACTGTGTGGTTGTTGGCTTCTTTAATTGCCATCCTGAAAGGCACTGTAAATTGTCCTGCATCAACATTAGTGATGGTAAAAAAAAAAAAAAAAATCAGCAACAACAACAAAAACTTTACAACGCCAAGGAGTGTCAGCGTTAACACAGTGGGGAAGCATCTGAAAGTAGGCAGCTTTTGTACCCAGTCCAGGTACAGTCTAAACCTTATGTATTTTCCAGGAACCTTTCAAAACATATATAGATGAAGATATGAAGTGTGTTCTATAATCCCAGCAAAAAGATCCCTAAATATCTCCCCTAGGGTCAAGTGAGAGACCAACCCCTTGCAAAGAAAATGTTCCACCCTCTGAAAACACGGCTGCCACGTAACCTACAAGGTTTTGAAGAGCTCTCAGCCCATTTAATCCCTTCTCTCAGGCAGTTCATCCTAACGTTTTACACTGAAAACAAAGATTTTCATATTCTTGTTCCAAGCTCTGGAGTCTAACTGTATTCTGGCTCCATATTCATTGACCCAGATGATGGATGTATACAGCCTACAGCATGTCCTTTCCCCAGCGCCTCTCCCAGTTCTTTGAAGTCCAATCCAAGATGCAGAAGTTAATGGGTATTTGCTTTAGACTTCCACAGACCTCTTGGCTCCCATCTTAAAACACTTAATGCTTCTCACAGACCTAAGGATGCAGACGGACCAAGAGAGTTTTGCCAAATCACCTAATTCCAATTAATTGACTCAGCCACGTTAGAGCTGAAAAAGCATTCAGAGACAATTTTAGACAGTGAAGTTGCTCTACCTGGGTGAGTCCTTCAGCCTCCATATGTGCAAGCATTGTCTACATATGCAAATCCAAACTCTTAAACCAGCTACACTGAACAGGATGAGCCATTCATACAAAATATTTAAATGTGGAGATGACAGAAGACTATGAGAAGAAAGATTAAGTAAAAACCTAGACAAGGGGGGGGGGGGGGGGAAAAGGCATTTTTTTTTTAAACATTTAGTTTGGGGGTTGGAATAGATTTGCCCTCATAGATCTCATTAAATTAATCATATGCACCATTATCTTGCATGATTTACTCACAAAAGTGGCTAAGGCCTGTATCTAAATGTTCTGCAACTAAAGGGTAGCATGGCAAAGTTTATCAACTGTTCTCCTTCCTTCAATCACCCTGACTGGATGAATAATTTAATTTCCTTTTTCTGATTTGAATGAAAATCTAGTTGCTCCATAACTTACTTCCTAAACTAATCCATACAAATGGCAGCACCACATCCGACTTAAATAAATAACAAGAAAAAAAGCTGCAGTACTTTCAACTGAGCTTTGGTTAATGAGGTCCCAACGCTTATTGTAAGAAACTCCAGTAAAAAAACACCACCCAGCACCAAGTCCCTGCCCCTGTGTCTGGTGAGATGATGTCCTCAGCCTCCAGCCTGCGAAAGACCCCGTGGTCCATCTGCTGTTTCAGCTGCGTGTTGAAAATGCAAGACCCTTCCACCTTAGCAAGCAAGCAGTAATGCACTGGGAGGTGAAAGGCACTGGGCAGTATTTGAGGCTTATTGACTATAAGCTGACTCTCTCTTTTATGGCATACCATCAATATTGCAATTGATTCCAAGCCTTTTCTTAGCAGAAACCCTGTTCTAATGTAATCCTATTGAGCAGCAGTCAGAAAACCACCAAGGGAGGAATTTTATTCATTTTAGCAAAACAGCCAAACAGCGGTGGCTTTGACAGGCCCAGAAGATAGGATGCCTCTTGCCTGTTTTTGAAGGATAACTACGACTACAGCAGCCCCTGCCTACTCCCAAGAATGCAGCATCCAGGACCTCGCTTGTTTCCCTGTTAAGGCAAGAAAAAATGCTTGGTGTAAAAATGAAAATACTATTTTTTAAAAAGATGCTAAACTGTTCTTTTGGTGTCTGATGCTTCCTAGGATTTCTCTTTTTTTTTTTTTTTTTTTTTTTTTCTTTTTTTCTCAAATTTCCCTCCCTACTTGTGCAAATGTGCATGAGGGGACAGTTAAAGGTCCTTTCACACAGAGTCCTTTTTAATCTGATTATAACCAACTTCCTAGCCTATGTAGTCCCATTTCTCAGCACCTTCACATGGCTTTTCAACCAGTCAGTACAGGAGTTTGTATTTCAGCTGGTGAGAATATGCTGTAAAAACTTGCATTTGTTATTCTTACAGATGCTGACCTCTCTGCTATTCCTTCTCATCCCTCCTAGAAGTAACAAAAGCAATAGGAGGACAATCCCCTCGACACTTGAATTGTATGCCCCAGCCTTCTGCAAATCACTTCAGTAGTTCTTACTGTAAGTGAGGAGCCAAGGGAGAATAGGTGTTACCCTGCCACATTTACAGACCGACCTTTCATTTCAGGATGCTGGTCTTGAACCTTAATGCAATGATTAGTAATGTGCAGCAATAGCAGAAAGAAGAGGAATGCAAACTGAACCAAGGAAAACCTAGGGATGCAGTCCCATCCATCTTTAGATGCCACATCCTCAACAATATCTGCTTGTGACCAGCAATTCATTAGACTGATGCAATCTACTAATAGCCACCAGCCTGTCCCCCCACTGCTTCTGCAAAGCAGCCCCTTAGATACTTACAAGGTAGCAAGTCAATACAGAACCATTTTTCTCAGGCTTCATTGTTTCCCAGCATTAATCTTATTAACCTTTAAGCATAGCAAAAGGGTTCTTTATTTGCCTAAACATCTGCTTTGGATTGCAGTGATAAGCATGTAGTAGGAGATTGTGGAAAAGGGAGAAATACCACTTGGCTGTGCTGGCCTGACCATTCCCAGGCTGTTGGCAGGGCACGTGCCCATCAGCCCCATGAGTACATTCAAAGTGGGCTCTGTCCCTGACATGAGGAAGTGACAGGTTTTCAGAGGAGAGGGATGGAGGAATTTCTACTTTCTGTTTGGCCTCATTTCACTCTTTTATCCATTAAAAGACCGACTCACTAAGCATCTCCCTCTCTTTCTGGGGTTCTGCATTTGCATGGAGCCAGGGTTTACACTGTAACCAAGCTCAGCCCATAGATTTAATCTGTTCTAAAACTTAGAAAACACACAATTCTTTTGGTTGTCTTTCTGCCACATCTTTTATGAAGCTGTCCCTGTTGATCTCACACTAACTTATTTCTAAAATTGGATTCACACTCTGCAGCTTGAAAAAGAATAACACACGTGCACGAATGCACACACACACTAACCCAAGATGCACCTAATTCTAGGGCATTGATGGCTAGAACATTGTGGAAGCATAATTCACTTTATAAATGGGAATACATGAAGTACCTTACTGAGCTGAGATAGGGCTACTCAATATTTTTGCAGCCCTGTCCAATGCTCTGAAATATTTCTATCTGCTGCTGGTTTAAGCAAGACCATTTTCTCTGAATGCCTTTACCTCTCAGCTTCCTCACAAAACTAAGGGCTACTCTTCCCACATCTTCTAGCCCAGTCTCATCCCGTAATGGAAGTTCCACAGGGAAAACAAGGAATAAGTGTTCTTTAGCCATATGTAGTTTTCATGTCATATCCTATATGTGACACTTGTCAACATTATCTAACTGCAGACTTCTTTCTGGAACCTGATCTGATGCTCCATATTATTTCCTAGCTCTATGCTTTACTGTAAGAGCACAAACAGAGAGGGTGGCAGATGTTCTTAAAATGGGAAAGGGAACAGAGACAATCTCCAAAAGTTTTATCTCTGCATTTTAAGGTGCTTGGCAAAACTTTGCAAGCATATTTTGCCTGCAAACAGCACGCTACCCACCAGTATTTGCTGTGTCTGAAGGTGCCAAAAAAGCAAGCCTGAAACACACACAGGGGAAGGGCTAAGTTGAAAAAAAGCCAAGTTAGTATCTATCTGCTCATAACAACCATCAAGCACATAAATGAGTCTTGCACTCTTCTTTCCTCATCTTCACTCTGTGGCCACTCTCCAAAGAGAAGGCAGTGTGATGAGCCAGAGGAAAGCAAAGCAAAACGTCCCTGTTTCAAGATCTCATTAACTGGGAAGTTAATAAGTGCACTGAAGCTTTCATTCCTCAAGCTGAAACAGGAAAAGCTAAGAGGAGGAAAAAAAAAAAAAAAAAAAAAAACAACAAAAAAAACCACCCAACTTTTACAGTGTCAGAATTTTTACTTCTCATCTTTAATGGTGCCTCTGTACATTTTTAATAGCTGCTTCTCCACATGAAACCCACAGGAGCAAGGTTTACGGAGCCAGAATTTACTGGAGTGCTTACATCCACATTTCAAAAACCAGTCTTTCCACAGAAAATAAGATACTGATTGAAAAACTGCAAGAATTCTCTTCTCTATATACTCAAGAAGCTTATTAGCTACTTTTTGACTCTTGAACCACTAAGGTTCACTGGTTTCATGCCTTCAATCTCATCTCCTTACAACTTCCTCAGGGCCAAAAAAAAAATCTTCCTTAGTCTTCCCGCAGCCATCTACTGTTTAAATAGCATCTTGAAGCTTCAGAAATGAACGGCAAAACATAACAAGAGCAAGATTAAAATTAACAGAGATGAACATACCTAGGCAAATGCACCAATAATTTCTTTTTGAGCTTCTTCTAGGGTGCACTGAGGCACCAGGACTTCTGTTTTGCCACTAGGACCATGATGAATAGATACAGAAGGTAGAACTGGAGGTATTCAGTGACGGGGGTGGAGACAGAGACAGTCCATCGAGACAGAAGACAGCTTAGAGATGGATATCACACCAGGGCCTCAACCTCCTCAGAACTTCACCTTTCATCTCTGCAGTGGAGAGGAGGAAGGGAAGGAGACAAGGAGCTATTCTATTCAGCAGCTAGAGGGGGTCAGAGATTTAAATTTACCCAGATGACAGATGATAGAAAAATAGCCCCAGAACCAAGGAGGGAGGAACGAGGCAAGACCACCTGTCTTTGTTTCAAGAACAAGGGCTAAGTCAAATCCTATGATTATAGGATCTTCCCACCTTCAGAAAAAAAGGCATCTAAATTCAATGGTAAATTTTTACATAGGTTATAGTTAGCAAAAGACATAGGCTTTTATTTACACACAAGGAAGACTAATCCAAAGGGAACCGGAAGTCCATTTAATTTTCTAAGCCATGCACTATTAAAAAAGACAAGGTCAGAATCAACGGTTTCTGATGAAATTCAGCAAAACTTCCTCAGCATTTGGGAACCTCTTTTTTAATTTCCATTGGGGTTGATTTTTTTCAAACTAAAATTTTTCTTTTGGAAGAATCAATAACCAAAGAACCTAAGTCCTCACTTGCTACATGTTTATTTGCTTCCAGCTTCTTAAGATCAATGTACTTATGCCTAAAAATAATCATAAGTGCTACTAAAATGACAAATAAATTCTAAGCAGACTAGCAAAGCAATGCTCATAAACAATACTCAGTGTTCATGAGCAATCCTACAACAACAGATGCAGTAAAGAATTAAATATTGCTCTTCAGCAATAGGACCTCAGATCACTGCAAAGAGTTGACTCAAATCATCTCTGCAATACCCTTATAAGATAGTTGTGTATTCTATTTTATTGGGCATATGCATGATCCCAGTTTCAGAAACTCTCTCCACTCCAGTGTGTGTGTTAGAATTTGTCAAACTGAAGGAAAACTTTGCATTTGCCCAAACTGGAGCCTAAGAATTCTTGTGTTTGTTGTTTGGTTTTTTTTTTTTGTCCTCCTGAAAGCACCTTTGTTACTTAGATGTCAGTCATTTAACTTGAACCTCAGACTAACACCCATAAGTTTCAGAGGAAGAGATGGGCTGGGGTACCCTTCAAACCATGCGCTAGATATACTGGGCTAGATTTTTTTTGAAGTATTTTGTGGGGTTTTTTGTTTGTTTGTTTTTTCAATTGGTGTTTAAACATTTTAAAAGAGAGATGGAAAGAGGAATTTTCAAGATGCTTTAATTCCTTCCCTTTTCTTGAAGGAAACCAAAGACAACTAAACACACCCATGAATTTGAGGTCTAGTTCCTTGCCTTTAGTCAGCTGTAGAAACCGGTTTGCTCTAAACATGCTGATCACACAACAAGCAGTGTCAAAAGACAAACTGAAATTCAGAGATGCCCAGCTCTGAATCTCCTAAAAACTGCTGCAAAACAGCAAGGAAAAAAAATGGTTTGTTCCAGATCCCTGCCCAGCACGCTTGTAATTGCCATTACTGCTGCTCATGGAATTGCCCAAGCTAAATCAGGGCATTTGTTACAGTTGTGGAACCCCAGTGTTTTTATCACAGGGAAGTAAAACTTAGTGCCTGGGAAACAACAGTGACAGCTTGAGTTCCCATTCCACATGCAACAAGCTTGGCTCCCTCCCCTCAAGAGCCCCTGCCACTTGGTCCAGTGGCCACAAAGGTCACTGCTAAAGGGGGAGTTTCAGTATGTTCCCATTAAGCTAGACTGGTTTCCAAAGCTTAAGAAAAGTTCTGCTTTCTCTTCTGCCCTTTATAATTTTCTCTTAGGTCACCTCCCTTTCAGCAGCTGAAGAGGCAAGAGGATTCACCCTGGCTGTTGGAGTCAGTTGCTGACAATACACTACACTTAAAATTCCTCTTAATATTCTGCTTAGATACACTGTAAAGGAAGAATGGATATCCAGAATAATTAAAATATGTTTAATTTGCATGGAGCTCAGGGCATTGTTCTGACATCAAACATCACTGTCAACCATATGTGGAATTTCAACTGCCAAGTGCTTCATTTATGTGAAAATTAGCTTAAGTGTACAAAGAATGAAAAATTTATGATTATTTCACATTTTAATAAATGCAGTGCTATGCATTAATTTAGACTTCTAAAACAATTTTGACAGTGACAAGGGAATCCTTCGCAGACTAAGTGCTGTAGTGTGCTATGTTTCACATGTCCTGCGGAATTATGCAGTAAAGTGTTAAGGCAGTTAGATTTTTATGTTTTTAAACAAAGACATTTTATAACTATATCACTTAAAATACTGCTTCCATTCACCCTTTCCCCTGTTGTCCCACGAGGAAGCACAGAACCCATCAATAGCTTTCAGACAGATCAGCATCTTGCAGTACAGAAAAATGTTTGCAGTGAGAAAAAGAGTGCATATATTACATTGTTCAATGTAACAGGCATTGGCAACTTGCCCCAGACTTTTGTTCCACAGGAAAATCACTTGGATGGTGACAGGATCTTCCCCAAGGTGCTAAGATCTGACACCAGTGCATTATTTTTCATGAGGATCTTCTGTTCTGCATAATAAAACACGATGTTTCACCATTTCTCACTTGTTATGGGCCATCTGGGCTTTCTCCAGACCTAGATGGCAATCCCACAACACATTTATGTCTAGGGCACTCCAGACTGAGAGGAAACATTGGTAACACCTTGAGAACTGCTTCTTCTCTTAGTCCAACCAGAGGTCCCCTTCAGATAGCACCTTTCATATAAGGATCCACTTTGCATTTTGCATGACAAAATTAATAAAGCACTCTGTAAACACCTGAAATACTGTACAGAAACCCTGACTCAAAATATAAATGACACAAAGAAAGACAAAGATTTCAGCTGTTCTCAGCCCACACAAGCCTGACTCTTGCACTCTATAAGGTCTGTGTTTTACAGATGTGTAAAGCCTAGCACACTCTCCTCTCTGCATGTATTGCACACTCAAAATCTACATTAAAAGAAGGTTATTACCACCATCCTGCAAGAGTTCAGAAAAGAGACCAAAACCAACTTCATTTTGCCATTTCCTAAGGTGGGGCTCTTTGAACAAAGCTCTTTGGTGTTTTTCCATTTCTTTTTTTTTTTTTTTTTTTCTTTTAAAGCAAACTTATAAAAATGGAAATTCTATCACATCGCCTCACCTTGAGCACAGATGAATTATAAACAGGGTTTGATCCTTCAGATCCACCTAGAGCTCTCAGCATGTGAGCTTATCTAGTAACCAAAAGCAGCAAAAAGCCTTCATCCTATCTGAGAATCAGCTCTGAAAGAAGATGAGATCAGACGTGTACTTTGCTATTGGCTTTCATGGCTGTTTCCTGACAGCAAAATAGTACTAAGAATAAAGAACCTTAAGACCCATTCCAGCTGCTTTAAAAGAGTATGATCTGGCAGACACAGCTCCTCCTGTAAACTCTGAATAGTGAGTCAAAATCCCTACTTCACAGATAGGTTAGTTATAGAAGTAAGATCAGCTTTCTGATGACAAACGCTCGTTGCAACTAATAGCAAGAACAAGCCTAACCTTTACTGGGGTAGGAGTAAACTTTTGCTATGTGTCTACTCAGCACTGGAAGGTCTGATCTGGTAGGGAATCCAGTCCCTTGAAGAAGATAGTGTTGTATGTGTCTGTGCTGTATTTTGCAGGTCCGCCACCAGCACGCGGCTTTTTGTGTTTGTGTGTGAATGGCCACTCTCTATAGATGGAAGCAGAGCCCAAGACTCTGCTGGAGGCCCCTCCTACATCATAGCTAGGTGGTTTGAATGCCACCAGCCAAGGATAGACTGTCTTTTTCTGGACTGGGTGAGTAGGCAGATGCTGATGTGGAAACCTGCCATGCTCCTGGCTGCTCTCTCAGAGGGGTCTAGGTAGAGGCACTCTTTCTAACAGCAGAAGAAAATTGAGGGAGGAGGTGGCTGTTATCACTGGCTTTGCAGAGGGAGTGGGAAGACACCTTTCCAAGGAAAAAACTCACTGACCTAGAGAGGCACAAATTAAAAGAGGACCAGCAGCTCTGGTGGCTCTACATAAAATGCTTCCAGCCACAGTCAGTAAGAAGGATGCCTTTCTACAGACATTCTGTCTGAGACTAAAGTGAGACCCTCACCCCCATTCTGCAGGTTGCCCTGTAAAGACTGTAAAAAGGCATGGAGACAGAGCTGGCCACTGGCATTGCTCTCCTAGAGCACTCCCCATCAATCTGACACTGCACAGGGACAACACATGCCACCAGCCTTGGTTGGTCCCTCCTTGCAATTGTCCTAATACCTCCACAACCTTAAAGCTAAGAGTTTGCACTTGTCCAGTTAGTGTCTGTGAAGAGAAAATGAAAATATAAACAAGAAAATAAGTGTTTGTTTGGTTTTTTATTAACCTATTATTTTGTTGGCATTTATGCTCCAAGTGCAATCTGATATTTGATACCACTGCTCTACCTGGGCAGGGGAAAAAAGAACCCCTCTGGTATTAAACCACCTTCATGGGCTTTGTACTAGATGGCAGATAATCTCATAACTTATATAATCATTCCACATGGGTTTTCAAAAGTATTCTGCTCTAGTCTTATTACATTTCCACCACAAATTAAAGCTAATTTTAAGCACTGATTTGAATAGAGACATTTACGAGCCTTAATATTTCTCCGACACGTTTTACTAAGTGTTCTTGCAGTCAGTAAGTTAGATGAGAACAGTATTTGCATATTTGTAAAATAGCATGTGGATCACTTACATTTGAAGACTACAACTGAAAACTGGCATCGGAAAGCTAAAGGGAAATCTAGATGGATGCATTTAAAAGCAGATGAGGGGCTGGCAACTTGTCCTTTATTCAGCTGTCGCGCTGTGTAAAACATAACTTATTTTATTGGGGGATTAATTAAATTTATTGGGGGAAAGTTTCATGTGATTTGAGGACTACAGTGGGATATTCTCAGTCAGATGAAATTGAGCTCATTCTTGTGTTAAATATTTGCTGTAGGAGGTTAGACCTTAGACCTAATAACAACAGTTTGCCCCAAGGAATTGTTCTTAACTGCAGAATATTTTGTCAAAAGCACTATCATCACGTGGACTTTTCACACTCGTAATACTAACTGGAGGACTGCAGATGTGGGAGAAGGAAAAGACAGCACAGGGTGCTTGCAGTAGCCAGGAGAGTGAGGCAGCAGCAAAGAGAGTGACCTTTTGTTTATATTCGTGGCGACCAAACCTGGACTTTCTCTACTCCTTTTGCAGCACCAATGCAAGCCAGTCACTAATAAGCTTCCTTTTTGTTTGACAGGCTTGAAGCATGCTGGACTGAGTTATCAGTAATGAAACACTCTCTGAGGAGGTGTGCTGAGGCTTCAGCAACTGCAGGATATTTTCACAGAAGAGACAAGTGTGGTCAAGGACATTCGGCACCTCTAACTCAAGCATCAGCTCCAAGGTGAATGGGAGGCTGAGCTGGGTTCAGGGATGAGTTGCCCACTGTGACTCTGCCTCAAATTACCCACTACATAGATGGAAAGAGAGAAAGAACCCTGGGTATCAGCTTCCACTCACTGCCTCCATAATTCACCTCTCTGCAGAGAGGACCTGCCACCTTTGCTCAATTTTCAAACACTAGATTCATGTTCCCCATCTTAATCTGAAAGTTGCATTTAGCAACATGCCAGGAGAGACAAAGATCATCACCAAGGTGGCATCCTTTAGTAAGAAAAAGAAAGAGGCAGGAAAAAAAGATGAATTGAGAGTGCTGCAGATACAGGGGAGGCAATGGAGCTGATGACAGCAAGGGGCTGAGGAAGCAAAAGGGGTAAAACAGGATCAGGACAAACTGAAACTTCACAAGTGAATGAAAATGAATCGTGAATGAAAATGAACCAAGATCTTGTCACTCACTTGTCAGATACCAAACTAAAAAGTGCCGCTTCACTTTGACTTACATGACTCCACACACTGTTGCAGAGCAGTAAAAATATTAGCAGCTCTGTGCAAATCAGGCTGCTGGATGAAGATGCTCATATTGTGGGGCAGGGTTTTTACACTAGTCCAAGGCCAAAGTCCAAGCAAAATTAAAACAACAACAACAAAAATCATTAGATGTAAACTCCTCAGAACCAAGTCAGAAAGCAGCCACCAGTCAGGTTAATGCCTTTAGTCACCTCCATTTCAACGAGCATATGTATGCCCAAACTCTCTTGTCTAACAATATATCTACAGTTACAAATATATCACAGGCATCACAAATTGAGGCACCCAGGGTGCTTTTAGAACTGGGTGAAACAGCAAAATTCAGCCATTCCCTTCACGAACTGAGGCTGTGCCCCAGTAAGGTCATACAACTATCTAGAAGCCAATCTCCATCAGAGAGACAAGCAGAGATACACACAGCACAGCTAATATATTTTGACTACCTAGCATACTAATTAGCTAATACCCATTTAAGTTTCCACCCAGGGTACATCCTACCCACAGCACGTACCCTTCCTGCGTGCGCAAATAGTGACACATTTCCATCAGGGGAACGCCTGGTGGGACAATGCCCCCGAGGTCCCGCGTCCCCGACACAGCTCTGCAGTCTCGGCAAAGCTCGGCTTGTGCCCCTAATCCTCCAAACAGGAGGCAGAGGATAAACTCAGTCACTGGAAAACGGATGCTGAACACATCCTTCCCACACCTCCTGCCAGCTGCTTGCAGCAGGGTTGGCATGAGATTTACAGCCAGCTGCTAACCTTAGCGGGAGGTACAATGCCACAAGAGCAGGTAGATGAAACAGGCAGAATCTGTCAAGAATTTAAGAGAAACAAAAAAAAAAAAAAAAAAACAAAAAAAAAAAAAAACCCACACAATAGAAAAAAGGGGTTGAGGGATAATTATAAACCAGGTATTTTTCCTGGTTGGTGGGAAA
>JANHGN010021876.1:0-12545 GCA_024605025.1 Megaceryle maxima | reverse complement strand
GAGGTGTAAATTCACAAGCGGGTAAGTAACTTGTTTGTCTTCCTGTTTTCTTCTTTTTTTTCAGCAGAAAGTTTTGATTCACCTACTCTTTAGGAAAATTTTTTTTTTTTCTTTTTTTTTTTTTTTAGCTAGAAATATCAGTGGAAGCCTGCCAGGCTAAAATGTGCAGTTTGAGTGCCTAAGTGTTTGGGTAGGGAATATTCCAATTGCTCCACATTTTTGCCTATGTAAACTATTTAACTTGCAAATCAGAAAGCAATGTTGTATGACACACTTGGGTTTTTCTTGGAATCTCAGCAGACATGCAGTGAAAAAACCAGCATATAACCAGCAGAGAGAGTGAGAGAAGAGAGAGAGTGATGTCAACCATGTAGTACAAAAATAAATTGTTAGCAATTTTTTTATGAACTGAGGTTTCCCAAATGTAAAGCAATTTAACAATTTTGTGCCATTGCAATTCACAGAATCTGTGGGTAGAGGGATTTTAAATGAAAATCCAGCCTTATTCTATTCTGTGTCATGAATTATGTGTCATTTTGTTTCTTCCCCACTTATATTTGTGTAAAGTGTTAGAGGAAGAAAGCCTCACTGGGAAAGGCCACCACCAGGAAACAGCATGAGAAAACCCCAGTGCTGCAGAGTAACAGAAGGTTTTACAACATGGCACCAACATGACCTAATTTAACTAGATTTGGAGCCTCCTTTTTCAAGCCAGCAAGATTAGGTGCTGGTGTCCAAGCTGGGGTGGTCCATCCTGCTGTGACTGGGGAAGCGACGATGGTCTCTGCCAGGGGCTCAGCCTCTGTGTCTGTGCACAGTGCTACTCAGGGCTGTGGACACAGGGCCAAAGAATGCACCCTGAGGCTGTGGCTCAGCCCAGCTCTGTCTCTCTCCGGCACAGAGTTTATGGGTCTCTCCACTCTGCCTCTCAGTCTCAGCATCAGTAACTGGATGTCCACATATGGTTGCTGGAGGCAGAGTTACCAGAGACCAGAGTCAAGGAGAAGCAGCAAGACAGGGCTGTGCTTCCATGTGGACTCGGTACACACTCAGAAAACCAGCTCAACAAGACACTACTTTAAGCCCTGCCTCTGGGGCATTCCTGCTTCACCCTTTTACCACACTCTTTTCCCTTGCCTGATGCTTGCTCCCAGCAGTCAGCTCTTCACCCAGGCTGTTGGTCCCCCTGCAGAGCTGCTTCCCCAGCATGTGGCTCCCAGGAGAAAAGCCAGGAGGCTCCCCACCCTGCTGAGGAGCACTTGAGCTGTGTCCTGCCCACCCTTCCTCCACTGCTTTTCCCATCCTGAAATTAGATCTCGGGCAGCTTCTGATCCGCCAGTGTTGGCCTGCAAAGCAGACAACAAGGAGCAACTCTCAGCCTTGTCTGAAAGCACAAGATCTCCCCTTGAGACATACACAAATGCTTTCCTCTCATCTCCAAGCACCTGGTCTTTTTCAGCATCATCACACAGCAGAGCAGGTGCTGTGAAAGTCTCCTGGCCTCCGCTTTCTCTCTCCACACTCTATGTCATTTCTTCCTCCTCTATCATTGTGTCAGCTCCTGCTGATGGAGCTGACCTCCCTGCTCCTCCAGACGTTGCATCCGAGCCCTCCAGCACACACATCCGTCTCCGAGCACACTGCGCTGTTAAGGAGAGTACATTCAAAATTAGAAGATGATTACACAGTTTGTACTGTAGCTCGGGAGTATATAAACCCAGTAGGCTATTTGCACTGCCTTTGCCTTTCTTAGCTGAGCATGCCTTGGTCAGACAAACCACGTCTGGGAAAAATCCACATCAGGCAGATTCACAAGAGAAATACCATAGTATGTAAAACAAAACAAAAGAACAAAATGAGTAGCATTTATCTGCACACAAATAAACCCTGTCTGCTGGTCCAGTGAAGCACAGAGATGTCAAGAAACATTTTGTGCCAAGCTGTTACAGAGAAAGAGGAGATAAATAAGACCATCACTGATGTGCACATCTTTCCACTGATGTGCACGTCTTCCCTAGCATCTGACTGCTTCAGGAGCCATGGTTTCTGTATGGTTCCTTCAAAGGCAGAGAGAGTTTACTATGCACTGAAATGGTGACCGAGACAAGATGATCCAAGAAGCCTCAGAGATATCCCCACCCAGTCTGCATGACCACAGCCGATGTGCCTGGACACTTTGTACAGCTGACATCACTACTTTGAGGCGCTCTGTAAGACTCAGCGACGAAAGCAGATTTGCAGAGGTGCTCTTCAAATTACTGCCTGGGTGCCCTTTTCTTAAAATCAGGCTAAGCTTTCACTAGGATCAAGGTAGGGAACAGCTCTAAGGAATTTCTCTGCAAATTCATTTTTCAGGATGCTGATTTCGCATTATGAGAGAACACAAATCCATTTGACAAGAAATGTTCTCTTTCCATTCTCATTTTGTTTCACAACCTACGGCCTAAACCTCAGGTGAATTTTCAAATAAGCCAATGCTCGTAGTTGCAAAGGAACCTCTGTAGGAAACAAAAGCATAGAGCACATTGGCATCTTACATTTTATTGTATAGTGAAGTAATAAAGCATAGGAACGCATCCACAAAACCTGTACATCTCCCACTTACTGCATGGGAGAAATGAAAAAGATTTTGCAGGCTTCCATGAATTGTGTCCCACAACTCTGCCAAGTTATTCTTTTACACCTTTTTCTGATGGGGGAGCCTCTGGGAGAGATAGGAGAGGAGGTCTATGTAAACTCTTTAAATAACCTGGGAGCTAGATCAGATGAAATCACCTGTATGTCAGGAACTAGATCACTCTCTGCTCCAAACCCAATAAATTGATGCTTCACGCAGCGATGGCCCGAGTTTATACACTTTGCATTCAAGAGTCACACTAAACACTTGCCATTCTTGGCACTGAGAGACTAAATTTATCATTGTCTTCTTTAATATGCCCTAAGAAAGACAAAATTAGAGATCTCCTCCTGTCTGAATCGCAGGCAGCTTCCTGTTGTTAATCTGGCCACTGAACAGGCAGTGCTATAGCCATACCAGAAAGCCTTTCCAGTTTGATTTGCTCTATCTATTGAACAACAGCATGTGGATCAAACGAGGCTGAGCAGCTTGCCATCCACCTGCTTCTCAAGTGCAACGAAGCAGAATAAAACTACTCTGACAATTTGAAAGGGGACTACAACCAATTTAGAAGGAAATGATTGCACACAGTCCAACTTGATGCCTCGAACAGCATCACCGAGCAATCCTCCATCACTTAGTGTTCTGGGCCTGTCATTCTTCTGGTTTAAAATGAGTTTAGGTAAACTAGTTGCACAATCATGATTCACTCTAAAACACTTCCTCTCAAGAGCATTACTTTGCCTCACTGGCACATTTATACTTTCAAAGATCACTTCTGCTATGCTTTTTATTTCTTGAAACAGACTTGTATAGAAAAAATATGGCAAATACATCCTCTTTGATGACCAAGAATCTTTGTTTCCTCTTAAGAAACAGGATGAGCTCTGGGTGTTGATGTAAGCACAAATTTGGCCAGCATAGACCTAGTTCTAGACCTAGTTCTCTGCCTATAACAGATCTATGAGGTTGGGATCATAGTGCTAGCCAGGTATTGAGTGATTGGGACCTATATTTAGCCAAGACTGATCCTTGGACCTCTGGATTTTTGTGCAAGAGAGAGAATTGTATTTTTGTCTGGTTGAACATTGTTGACCTTAACATCATTTGCTATCATGGAACTGCATTAACTATTCATTGACTTTCAGGCCCAATCTACAGTTCAGCATTTTCGCAGGTACTTCAGAAAGAAGCTTGGTTGTGTCATTTCAGCCTGAAGTCCCTAATGCCTTTTAAAAGGAATTTCTTTGCCAAAAATCAATGCAGGCCATGCCCCATTGTGCTCCAGTAGACTGCAGGGACTGTCAGAGTAAACCTCTTGGGACATTGCTAGGGACATCCCAGGGATGTCAGTGAAAAGCCAAGTTGAGCTCTATTACTTTTGAGGCAGCATAAAAACTACAGTAGATGAAGAAATACTCTCCCCTCCCCCTCAAAAAACCAAACAACTATAAAACCCAACAAATCCCAAGCAAAAAAATCCCAAACAAACAAAAAACTACACAAGGGAAAAAAACCCCAAACAACATGAGCATATGCTTCCACAAGGAGGGAAAAAAGCCTGATGTTTGTGGGTGCTTTAAGTTATCTGAACATCAAATAACATGACCTAGAAAAGACTGACAGGAAGGGTAGAGAGTTTGCTGAGCATCCCACAGGCCAGTGCCCACAAGCCTGAACAGCATCCCTGTGTTAGCTCAGTTGAGTGCATGATGTATCTGCAGAGATGTGGAGCTGGAGCTTCTGCTGGTGTTGGTCTTGTCACATGCAGCAGCTCAAGGCAAAGCTCTGCAGAGCCCCACCTTGGCTCCCTGCCCCACCACAGCTTCCACACAGAGACCTGCAGGCTGCTCCCATCCACCGCCAGCACAGAAAAGGAGCAGACAAAAATTGAGTGCAGCCCCACACTGCCTTCCCCTGCACACTGAGAACCCGTTCAGGGAGTATTAGACTTAGGGAAATGAGGCACATTTCCCACTTTTTTATGCTAAGCAGAACATCTTCATTTTATTTACTGCTGCGTTGTAACCCTCTGCACAGCAAAGAAGTTTGTGGTTTTCCATACAAAACCCAAATGAGTTTTGACCCAGTTGCACAACTGTCCCTTTCTTTAACAGCTGTAGGTACAAGCTATATAGCTACAAGTCACACAGCTAGAAAATTCAAACACTTCTTCAAGAAAACATCACAGATAACTCACAAACACAGACTATCCTCCACTTCCAATATACCATAAAGTGAGTTTCTTTGAAACTAAACTGGCACACTGCTTTTTTTTTTTCTCCAGGTGTTTGACCCTGCTTCTTAAGGAAAAAGTGCAGAAAGCTACAGAAGTAATGATTAATAGAAGTGGGTTTTTTACCACAGAATTTAATACCAGAAGGAACTGTTAGACTACCTTGTCCAGCTTTTAACAAAGGCCCTTCATCCCATTAAGCTGCCACACACATTTTAGCTTCTACTGGTATTAGGCTAATTATTGATACATTACACCCCTAACTCTTACTTGTTAGATGGAGAATAAACCCTAACTCCATTATGGTGCAGCCCCCCTTCCTTATCAAATCCAGCAAAGCAGGGAATATGTTAAATGGTTTCATGTGAGAATTGTTTCCAAATTGAACCAAGTTATATTTGTTTCCTTTTAGTTTGGAATTTTAAATAATAGAAGGCCATCTTTATCTAACTTGTATCCCTAAATTTGGCAGTTACAATAAAGCAATATTGCACATTTTGCACCTGGTTCTGGTATTATATTCAGGTTGGGGAAAGGGGAGAGGCAGCAGCCCCAGTACGCCCAGGAGCTCTCCCAGCTGAGGGCAAACCAGGTCTGGCTCCACCTAGTCATCCAGATCAGGCACGTTCCAGACATTAGGATGTTTTTTTTGGCCCATGCCTTGTTTAGCTGAAAAGCATTCATTCAGCACGTCTCTTTACTAGTCCTGATCCACCAGGAGTGGGAAATGAGTTGATACAAACACTGCAGGGCACACGGTGGCACAGGGCCACCACGCTGGAGCTGCTGTGAAAACGCTCTGCTCCAGGGACATGTGGAAGGAACACGAGCAAAGCAACATCACCATCCTTTGAACACATCTGGCTGTCACAATACAACATGCTCCTGTCAAGGAGGCAGCTGCTCATGAACCCCTGTGGAAGAACAAGGAACTGTGTTCCTCCTCCTCCCCACCACAGTCCCACGTGGGAAAGAAGCCATCCCTCCCCTTCTCCGACGCCACCGCGCAGCGACAGGCCACGCATTTCGCCTCACTGAAACCATATGTGCTTTGTGGTTCCCCAGTCATTCCCTTTTTAATGGGGACATGGACTGGCAGTTCCCCTTAGGTGCCTTTCCAAAGCTCTGGCTGCAGCTGGGGAGCCCGCTCGGTACTATGCTATACTTCAAACTGGGCTTCCAGTGACATAATTACAGGCCTATATTAAAATGTTATACTTAAATGATCTTATTCTTCATCAGCAAAGGATACTCCTAACCAAAACAAATTCTTCTATATCATTTATTACATTTAAGATAATTTAATGGGTTTCTATTCATGCTGGAAGGCAGCAAATGAATAAATTCCAAAGCACTTTATTTAAATATTTTAGAAGAAATCTTGAAAGATGTTTTCATTTAGCTGAAAGCAGCTTAATAGCAGGTTTTTTCTCTACCACAATAAAAAGGTATGGGTTTCTTTTTATTGCACTTGTTAAAATAAATGGCATTTTTAATAAAGATTGTCCTCATAACAACATATATGATTTGATCACATTATGAAATAAATGTCATGTGAGATTATACATCTCAAAGAAGAGTTTATGTTCTTTTAGTTATTAAATTCAATCAGTTTTACTTTTTTTTTTTTTTTCCTGAAGGCAGGTATGCTTTTGATTAAAATGTGACCCCAAAAGCAGAATAATTTAAGTGAGAGTGTATTTTCTTTTTCTTTTTTTGAAGGTTTGTCTACCTTCCCATAGGAACTTAGAAAAAAAAAAAATTTAAAAAAAGTGTGGCTTCCAGTGGCAGAATTAAAATTTGTTTTCCTTTGACTGACATTTTTATTCCCAAGAAGAACATGTTACAACACAGTGCTGTATGGAAAACTTAAAGCTAACTAAATAAATATTATGTTTCTAGTCCATAAACCAGGTCTGATGATACAAATAGTCTGCAGGGTCCCCTAGTTCTCCTCTCCCTTGTACCAAAATCCAGAGCCAGCCCAGAGCAGCAGTCTATGCCATTAGCCCAGGCTATCAGAAATTATCATCTTTGACCATCCACAGAGGATGAGACCTGCAGGGAATTTTGATTTCCTCCAGGAACTAGATGAACAACTATCACATGTGAAGACAGGAATGAAGGGAACCAACCAGTGGCAGAAGTAACTGAGGGCTGCATCCAGGGCTCGTTACAGGCTGTCATTTACTCCACAGGCATTGGATTGCACTGTAACAGATGGTGATCCTCTTAACCATTTCTGATTCTCCACCTTCTGCCCATCAGCCCCCTACCAGGTATCCCTGATTGTTAAGATGCAGAGTTTAAGACACAAAAGTTCCCAAGATTTGGTCACAGTCCTTCCTTAGGAAGCCTACAAGTCAGAAGCTGGTCCAAACTCTTAGCTTTCAGTGGTCTGGCCTCAGCTCAGTGCAACAAGCTGCCTGCAGTAACTATTTGATACAAGACATCCGTGGTCAGTACAGTGGGTGAAAAACTATAGAAAAATGGCCTATTTTCAGTCTGCCCAGTTTAGTAATGCAGAAATCAGAGACCTTTGGGAAGGAAAGCTTCACTATGTCCCTGAGGTCTCTCTCACCACACTGAAGACACAGAAGCTGGATCTCTTGGCTCCAGAATGTGACTATTGCTACCTCCTCTTCCGTACACCAAATTGCTCTTAGATGTCTTTTTAAAGCCCTCCATCCATTTCAAAGAATCATGGAATGCATTGGGTAGGAAAGGACCTCTAAAGGTCATCTAGTCCAACCCCCCTGCACTGAGCAGGGACACCTCTAACCAGGTCAGGCTGCTCAGAGCCTCATCAAGCCTGGCTTTGAATGTCTCCAGGGATGGGGCCCTCCACCACCTCTGTGTGCAACCTATTCCAGTAATCTCTCACCCTCAGATTAAAGAACTTTTTCCTAAAGCCTAACCCAAATCTACCCTTTTCTAGCTTAAAGCCATTACCCCTTGTCCTGTCTCATTTCAGAGCCTTCAACTACAAAAGTGTCTTGTTTCAACAAATGAAGCTCCTGTTAAAAATCACTGACAACATGGGCGTTGGCTTAATAAAGAAATTACTTTTAATCTAAACACCACCATCTGTCAGGCCCTGAATAGGAAAAACCGAGAAAAAACGTGCAGTGATGCACAGCCATGGAGTAACATTTGAAAGCAGGTCCCAGCTCTCACCAAGCATGAACGCTGAATATTAAACAAACACCTGAAGCTACATGTGCCAGCACCTAAAACTATCACTTCATTTTCTGTTACGTGCTGTGACTTAAGGAAAACATTGCAGGCATTGCCATCTGTGTCACTTTTAATTATCAATAGGAAGCACAGGCATGGTATCTCACAACTCATTCAGAAAACAGAAAGCTGCAGCCAGGGCTGTGCATCTGTCTGAGGAGCTCTTCTGGTGCTGAGGGTACGGGCCATGTATGGTCATAAGAAAGCATGGTGGGAGGTGACAGGCTGCATGACAGGGACAGGTACAGACTCTCATTTGACAGTGAAAAGCTGAAGCTTCATGCTTGAAATCTGCACCTGCCCATGGGATGCACTGCCTGGTGGGGGTGATAATTATTAACACCCTAGATTAGGTGCTGGCTTATTCTCAGCTGCAGAAAGCAGAGCTGTCACCAGGCACCGAGGAAGGGTGAAAAGGAGAGACTGTGTATTGGGATGCAGAGCCAAAGTCATAGAATCATAGAATGAAGGGGTTGGAAGGGACCTCTGGAGACCATTGAGTCCAACCCCCCTGCCAGAGCAGGGTCACCCAGGGCAGCCCACACAGGAACAGAGCCAGGTGGGGCTGGAAAGTCTCCAGAGCAGGAGACTCCACAGCCTCTCTGGGCAGCCTGGGCCAGGCTCTGGCACTCTCCCAGGGAAGAAGTTTCTCCTCATGTTGGGGTGGAACTTCATATGTTTCAGTTTCTGCCCATTACCTCTCATCCTATCCCAGGGCACCACTGCCAAGAGCCTGGCCCCTTCTACTTGACACCCAGCCTTCAGATATCTGTAAACATTCATAAGATCCCCTCTCAGGCTTCTCTTCTCCAGGCTCAACAGCCCCAGGGCTTTCCTCATAAGGGATGTTCCAGTCCCTTCATCACCTTCATAGCCTCCGCTGGACTCTCTCCAGTATTTCCCTGTCCCTCTTGAACTGTGGAGCCCAGAACTGAACAGAATACTCCAGACAAACACAATACTCCAGATCTGAGTAATATCTAACTGATAAGTCTCTTTTATCAGTGAACACAAAGCATGGAAGAAGAGGAGTTTACACGACATTGTCAGGACTTACACTGAAGTAAAGTTTCTGATCTCTGACCCCTTTCCCATTATTCCTAACTGCTCGGAGAGGCAAATAAGGCTTGGGGTAAGTGATGCTACCAGCAGCTAAGCTCAAAGCACAGTCTGTTTGCTGTACCTCCCCCATGCCCCTCCAGTAATCCCAATACTCCCACAGTCTGTGACCATTTCCCCAAAATATCCATGGGCCTTGCTCACATTATTCCCTTGTCCCTCATCTCCTGCAGAGCCACAGCACAGCCTGGCTGCCCACCCTGTCCCACAGCTGAGGGGTGGCTGGGGCAGGGCGGAGGGGTTGACAAACAGGCAGAAGCAGTCCTGTTACCATAGGCAACTGAAGAGGTCTGAGACTAAATCCAGAGTGAATAACATTAGGTCAGATGTTTTACAGGTACTTATCTGATCTCCTAATATCCTGTTAAATCTCTCAGGAAATACTCAGTAAACCCTACTGCCTAAGCACTGGAAGTGACAGTCTTCTGCAATTAAAAATGTCTGGAAATGGCACTCCACTCTGCACAAATAACCCGGACTACAAGCAAACAAAAATAATTGCTTCCTCAGAAGCAGATCTGGGGCATCTGGAAAAAAGATGCTGAGGAAACCCAAGCAGAAATGAGTGGCCCTCACTCCTCTCTGTAGTTCCTACCCTGCTGCTTGTCCAGCATTTCCTGCAGCAACCTCTTACCTGCTTGTCCCTCATGGGAGGTTTATACTGAACTGTTCTGAACTGATTACAAAAGGCAAAAAATGTCCCTCTGCCTACCAGCATCTCTCCTCCGCCTGCGAGGGCTGTGCGCCTTTCTGGTGACGGTAGGAATAAAGCCAATTAAAATCGAGCTCTAGAAGTCAATCAAATTTTTCACCCCCTGTCCCTTTGTTGTGAGTGAATGTTGCATGTTTTCCACACGTTACCTCCCCAGGCAACAATCCCATTTACTTTTTGCCCTCTGTAAATTAAAAGAAGTTTGGAGCTCTGCTGGTTCAGAGCTGTGACTCCATTTACTTGTGAAATTGTTTATTCAAGCAATTCCCACTCTGTAGCATCAAAGTTTGTTGTTAATAGTTGCAGACCATTAATCTACACCGTGAATATAATAAAGCTTGTGGAAGAATCCCAAATGGACAAGCATGATAAGAGATGGGAGAAAGAGGCTGGCAAAGCTCCAGGTACACGATATTTTTGTGCCTGACCTCTTTAATTACTTGAACACCAAATTGACTGGTAGATGAGCTTTAGAGCTACTCCAGTGGCTACCAAGGACTTTCCTTTTTGTGAAAAAAGATGCAGTTTAATTTGTATTCCCCATTACAGAGGAACATCCACCCAGCACATTTCACCATAATGCAAAGAAGAAGTTAATTTAAATCAGCAAGAGGAACTTCACAGATGAATAAATGTATAGAAATTCCTCTTCCAGGTCTCACTGTCAGAGAAATATCATATTACTATCAAGGTATTGTCACCTCAGGGTCTCAAGTGCAAGGAACAGTGGATGAGGAGTCTGAAGTGGCTTCTTGCTGCAGACCCTTAACCAAACTGACCATCATCGACACCATTTCTACAGTCACTCCTCTGGGCACAGGGGAAACCAGTGGCAATGGCATCTGGATAAAAGGCTAATGGTAAATGAGGGATTTAGCATTTCAAAGATCAGGTTTTGTTTCAAATTAAAAAAAAAAAAATTTTTAAAAATCTGCAACACTTCAAAACGACAGCAGGAAACCAAGTAACTACAACAGTTCCATTTTTTGCATTTCATTTTCTGGCTACATAACATCAAATATGCATCTGCTGCTGAAATTAGCATCAAGCCAGAGAGATTCTAAATTTTGGGACTTTTCTCAAATTAGCTGGGATTTTGCCTTTCCTCTGCCAACCCATGAAGTGCCTGCCTCCACTCACCACATCTCGGTATAGTCACTCACTGAGAAGTTTTGAAATTCACCAAACGTTTGTAACTCCCCTCACCCTCAGATTTGAAATTGGAGGCTGAAAAACATGTCTGAAATCACAAAGCCAAGACAGAATCCTTCACTAGTTCTGTGCTATATCCCCTCTATCAAAACCAGCAAGCTCTTTTTCACTGGAAATTCACATTGAGGAAGCAAAAAAATTAACAAATCACGCTGCAAATATTACCTTGCACTTAGGAGTTGAAAAGACCTTGCGAGCGTGAATTAAATTTCACAAAGTGCAAATAGTTGTCATTACTGTGCATATTTACTGAAGAAAATGGTTCAAATGATTGAACTAATGTTACTCTGTTAAATGACAAGAAAATCACAGGAGTTTATAAAGCAGAGTTCCCTCCTGAAATCAGTGAAAACTATCTGGTTCAACATGACTGATCTGTGTTGGCAAAGTGTTTTTGACTGATGCTCCTTACTTTTCTGACTGCAAAGTAGAGTTGCTACTGAACTTCCAGGTTGAACTGGAAAAATATTTCTTTATTGAAGTCTCTTCAATCCAGAAAGTATCAAAAACCGAGCCTGAAAGATCATTCTTCAACCCGAGATGTGCAAGAAATCTCTACTGCTGATGAGAGATCTGCAAGATGGATTAGGAAGAATTTTGCCTTTGGTTTGATGTTCAAATTAGATTACTAATTCACAGGGTCCTTTTACTGTTTAATAAATTCAGATGAAAAGGAAAGATACAAATTCTCACAGTTCTCTTGCTACTGAATACATTCAGATGAAAAGGAAAGATAGCGCATAATCAACACATGCATTAATTTATGCAGATCTTTCCCCAGCCTCGTGTTTTAAAATGTCTTTTTAGATAAAAGTCCAATAATACTCAGCATTTTTCATCTTCAAAGTGCTTTGAAAATATTAACTAGTGAGTTGGCATAGCATACCCATCAGGGCCATAAAGATTAGCATCCCTGTTTTAAAGAGCAATTGCAGGCAGAAAGGTTACGGGATTTCCTCACTAACCAGAAGCTGATGCCAAGGATAGGTGCTAATTAGCAAATTCAGAACCTGCAGTGCAGCACTTAGATTACATCCCGTGCTCTTAAGTCATTCGATGTATGTGATGTGTGTGTTAAATCTTGATAATGCCACGCTACTTGAAGTTTAAAGGCTGTAAAGGATGGCCATCTTGTAGGAAAAAAGTGCAGGTGAGGGTGGCTGGTTTTAGTGGTACATCATTTTGTTCAGGAGCAGTGCTGTGAGGTAAGAGCAGCTTCCAAAGTGGAAGCTCTCTGTAGCTATTACACTAAATCAAACTCTATGGACTTGCCTTAGTGAGACCTCACCTGGAGTATTGCATCCAGTTCTGAGCTCTCCAGTTCAAGAGAGACAGAGATCTACTGGAGACAGTCCAATGGAGGCTACGAGGACAATGAAGGGGCTGGAACACCTGCCCTACGAGGAAAGGCT
>JANHGN010021875.1:0-24313 GCA_024605025.1 Megaceryle maxima | reverse complement strand
GGTCTGCATATTGGGCCTTCTGTTCCTTTCAGAAGGGAGTCACCTATAACAATGCCTCTTCTCTTTTTTTTTTTTTTTTTTTTTTGGTGGAAAATGTTTAGATGATGGGTTTAGGCTTCCTTAATATAGGGAATACTTGCAAGCCAGATGATTCATCTTCCTCATTTGCTGGCTGCACTTGCAGGGCGTTATACCTGTTCTGGAAGGGCACATGGGAGGTTGGGGGGATAATTGAGGCAATACTCCTGCCATGCCAAGCAGGAACTTGTTGCCACTGCTCCCTGTTGAGGGGGTGGGGGGGGGAGGCAGACAAGACCGGAGTTTGCTTGCTGCCTTGACCATGGACTTTTCGGTTTGTACAATGCTGATTTGTCTCCCAGTTAACCTTCCTCAGGGATGGTCCAGGGGCCCCCTGTTCCTGGGTGGTTTGTGGCAGGTGCTCCCATTCTTGTTTGAGTTTCAGAGAGGGCAGAGCCTGGCTCCACCAGTCTATCTCTTCCTCAACGTCCCTGATACTCCTAAGCCTTTCCACTTCAGCTTGCAGCCTTTCAGCCTCCCCTTGCAGCCGCGCTGCTCACACCATGCACAGCTCCCTGCTACCAGGGAGAGGCTGAGGCATTCCTTGCAGCCTGCGACCTGAACCATGATGTTCTTTTGTGGGAGCTCTGAGTTCCCACCTCTATCTTGTCCAGTGTCAGAAGCACAGCCTTCATTTGCCTTGTGGAGACCATTATTCTAGGACTATAGTATTGATTTGTTGTAGGTGTTAGTAGTTTATTTTATTTTAAAGTTATTTATTTATCTTATTATTCTATTTCTTTGTTGCCCAGCCCCCACGCGCTGCTTTGAGGCAATGGCTGTAACCGCCTCGCTGCCTGCAATACGGCAGCACTAGATCCCCCTGGTCTGTGCAGGTTTACACACAGGAGCTGGTCACTCTGACTAGTGAGCTTACCTTGTGAACCAGTAGAGGCCCAGCACACTGCCTAATGAGCTGGAAGCAGCTGCAGTACCACTTGGGCACACACAAGCACCGTTTTCTCACCCTTTGCTGTATGGGATGCAACTAGTCCCGGAGGCTTCTTGTAGCCTGATTAACAGTGGGTGAGGCTGGCTCCTCCCAGTGCTGGCTCCTCCCAGTGCTGGCTCCTCCCAGGCATTTCTCAGCAGCCCACCCCCCAACTGGCTGACCCCAGCACGGGCTAGAGGCTTTTCTTGCCTTCAGAAAGCCCCCCAAAAGAGCTTTTCGTCGGCCTTTTTTTGCTGTAGCTCCCTTCTCCAGTGCAGACTTACCTGCCCTAAAGCTGGTCTCCTCAGCAATAAACTCTGATCCTGTTAGAACACAAGTATGTTACTCTGGTTAGAGGAGAATAGACAAATCTCCCTGGATGTGGCTCTTTTAAGAGATACCACAGGCTTCAGAGATAAATCTACCATGCTGAATAGCAGCATTGTGTTGTCAGCACCTCGGTGGCAGGAAAGGTACAAGAACAGCTAATAAGGGTATAGTATTTCTCCTTGTTACTAACATTTAGGAATACAAACTCTTAATCCTATTACTGAACCTATCAAGGGAGAAGTCAAAGGGTAGCACACAGGTACTATAACAGTAGAGGATGTGTTCATTCTGTTCCCAACCCAAGTCTGCAAAAAGCTCTGTGGGTGTATAATAAAATGCTTTTGTGCTAGATCAACTTGATTTGCTAAAATAAAATCAAGTTGGGTGACTTTTTGGTTGCAAAAGTAAAAAGATTGCATTTAGAAGACAAAGCTTTATTGGATGAAAGTAGAGGCAAATGTCAACACCAAGTTGTTTTAGTAAAGCTTCTGTGATTCACAGGGAAATTGTCTCAAATGCATGTTTCATTCAGTCCTTGCTATATTGCCATTGGTCTTCTTCAGCCACCTAAAATACACTTAAGTAGAACCAATATTTAAGAAGAGTTGTTCCTTTTTTTTTTTTTTTTACTACATCAGGCTTCCACAATTCATGGGCATTATCCCAAGTCAAGTTTTTGTTTCTCTGGGTTGTCTTGTCTCTGGCTGTACTGACCTTCTCTGCTCAGTCAATGTAAGTTGTTATACCGCTGACAGGAAAATTCCCAGTTGAAAAATATGCTGTGTCAATTGAAACTTGATAAGTGTTATTTGATCAAGCAGCCACAGGTGTCTTTTTACAGTATGAATGATAGATCAAGGCATGAGGCCTCTGAAAGGCCAATAAAAGATTTGGCCTTGAACTTTGCTCACGTGCTCTTAAAGCACCTTAAGTACCAACTATTATTTAAGAAGCCTTTTGAAATTAACTCTCGTCTTTTCTGGGTTGTGGAAATGTGCTTTTTGTGTGTGTGTGTGTGCGTGTTTGTGTGTGTGTAGTGGTTGCACCTCGCTTGTTTAATACACTAAGAAAACACCAATCATCAGCAGCAATCCACTGTCTTGTAAACTGTACTGGTGATCATTCAAGGTACACATGAAGGAATAGTCAAGTTGGGTAGGCATTTGATACAAGGCTTTCAAACCCACTTCACAAAAATTAAAGCTCTTTGCTTTTGAAATTTTTATTTGGTGATATAACATGTCAAACAATTTGCAGAGTACAGCCATGTCTATATGCCTTCATCATTCAGAATCTATGCAAGTATATGCAACTTCCCACTGAATGTTCAGGATGGTGTGACGTTCAGGATGTCTAGTGCTTGTCTTGAACAATCCAAGAGATAAGTGATGTACTTAGGCACTCAGGATATCTGTTGTCTGTCTTGAGACATCTAAGAGTTAAACAAGATTTGTGGACGGACTAAAGAGATGTCTCAGCAACCCACCAAACCATTTTACTTCCTGCCCTGACCTCTTCCTGACACACCCAGCCACAGCCAGCCTCCCACTGCAGTGAGGAGTGTTAGAAAGCAAGGGGGTTCTGCCCAATCTCTCATAAGACCACGCACCAGCCCCAGTGCCTATTTGTGCACCTGATATCGTTGTTATCTTTGGTTTGTCCAGGCAAGATCATAAAAAATGGACACATATCCAAAATACCAGATCATGACAGATGGCCAAACAGATCAGTGCTGGATGTGAAACAGGATTGTTAGCATTTGTTAGACTCCATTTTTCTGTTCACCCCTGCTGCCTCAGTCCTTCGTATATAAATGCCACCTGTGCCCTGCTTATTGAAACAAATACTTTATATCTATAAATTCTTTCCAGCTTTATGACTGATCCATGGATTTTACTGCACTAAGCCACTTTCATGTTTGATCAGTTTTGTGTTACACTTACAGCCACATTTCCTGGTCTTCATTTGTCCAAATTTGGCTCAGACTGAACCACCTCTCTGTGCAAGTTTAAAAAGTGAAGTTCCTATCCCCCAAAGTTACAATTTTGTCAAAGTTCACATTCTTGACATAACTTTAATTCAAGAGACTGACAACTCCAGACTACATTTGTTTTAGGAGAACAACCCCCGGAAAAGTTACAAAGGTTGCTTTTAGGCATGTAGTTTATATTCCAAACTTGATTTATCCCTGAGTGGTCCTTTACAAGCCATTTACACTTCTCATTTAAAATAGAGCAGGTCCAAATTCTTCTCTTATCTAAACATGTCAGAAAGGAAAATTAGATAGGTTTCTGCATTTCTTTTATCATACTAGCTCAACTCCATGACACAAATGAAAGCTTGGTCTGTGCTTTTTTCTAGCCAGAAGCATTTAATCCTCTTAATGGGTGACTCACCCATTCTACTTAGCCTGGTCAGATAGGAAATCATCTGTGCAGGCAAAGAATTACAAGTATGGAACAACACTGCATGAAATTACCTCAAGGATTTCCATATAGATCTTGCTGTCTACAAGACTATCCTACCTAATAAGCTCAGGGAATTCAGATAATGTATTTAGAAACCCTTCTTTCATTGATTTTTTTTATTCTTTTCCTCTTCTCATTAAACAAGACAGATACCCAATTTAAAGTCACTAGTTAACAGCTAAAAGCAACTTTTATAGGTTTTGTAGCAAGTAGGAGTGACAAAAACACCTCTTCTATGACTTCCTGTAGGTCAATAAAATATAACACGATGAACCATCTGCTGCTTGTATAATGGTTAAAGAATGGAATAACACATCAGAACTAATTTAATCTTCTCAGGGCTGTCTTCATGAGTTTTAAACGTAACCCTCCCACTGGTTACATGGAAGAGCTTCTGACTTTGTTCTGGGAGAGCTGAAGGTACTCTCTGCACCAATAATCTTCACTGCTTCCGTCCTCACTACAACCAGCTCACCAGGCAGGAAAAATATAAATTAAATTATCAAAAGCATCTTTATATATTTCTGACAAATCCCAGAATAAACTAGTATAACTACACAGCCAAAGAGGTAAAAACAGTGAAGATACAATATTAAGGGTCAAATCTTGCATTTGGGATGTTCACCTCTGGGAGAATATCTCTCAGAATTACAATTCAGGATACTTGTCTGCTACATAGAAGCAGATGGAAGGTGGATGGCATGCTGTTGTGAGCAACTGACAGGGGCTGAAGGTCCCTCATGTTGAGCTGTAAGAAGCTGCATGGCCTTGGCAAGGGTACACATGGCAAGGTGCATGTTGTGGAGAAGGGACATTCCAGCCTCCTATTTGGCTCCAGGAGTGCTGAGAAGCAGTTCAGGAAGGACACAGAAGATAACACAGAGGCTAACATCCACTCCAGACATGCACTTAACCTAGTAAATCTAGAAACAGCCCAGAACATTGCTGTGAAAACAACCAGCTGTGCTGGCCTGACTCTTGGAAAATTCCTACAAGCTGCTACATAGGATTATTCCTCACCTCTGCTCATCTCATCAGGCTCTACAGAGAATACAAGATCTATAGAGAAGACTGATGGGATTTTCCATAATGTTTTGTGACACTGATGTGTGCCTTTCAGCTGGTGCAAAAGCATAAACACAGATTAGACTCCTACTGTTTTCATCTTCTGAAGAATAAGGGAGGGGGGTTAAAAATAAAGAGCTGTGATGTAAAAGGATGAATTTAGTTGCCCTAGCTTACTCGGCAGATAAGTTTATGTTTAATTAAGAAAACAATAATCTTCTTGAAATAACCACTTTCAATAAACAATATCCTTTAAATATCTTCAGTTTCACTTCTAAATACTATGAAAAAATTATGGTATCTCTTTTGATATCAATTTAAGCAGAAAGTTTAGCGTCTTGAAGCACGTTGGACAAAAGCTCAAGCATTAACATCAATACCTCCTTGTTATTTCCACAATTACCTTTATTAATACTAATCACTAAATACAGTTTGTGTGGTACTTTCTCTAAATCTTAGTTTGCTTTGAATTTCTCACTTCAAATGAACTTCAAAGAAAACAAGGAGCATTAATCCAACAAGACAAATAAAAATAACACAACTTCTCTCATCAACTGGCAAATTAACAAACCAACTATACTGAACCCATGCATATGCAAATGATGTAAATCACAGGCGGGTTGGGTTTTTTGCATTATATCATCCCATGTACAGTAATGGCACACTTTGGCTGGAGGTAGCCTGTTAAACATACAGGTAAACTGTGGCGTGGTAGAAGGAGAGCTGTTCAAACTGTAATTTGGTAATTCTCTGTTTACTTCCTTGTATTGATATATAAGCCTAAGGTAAAAGTAATGTAAATATTCTATATGTTTGTATATTTGAATGTACAACGGAAGGACTGCTAAATTTCTCAGTGTTTCTGTTAAAAGTTACTATCTGAGACCTCCAAGAGCTGCTTGGAACTGAAACTGAGAATGTTTAGATGTTTCAGAAATTTCTGAACTGTCAAAAATGTTAAGTGATTAGTGTAGCTTTTTTTAACTCCATCTCTCAAAGCTCAACTCTCTCAGAAAACAGAGATTAATGTATAGATTTAAGAACAAGAAGTTTTGTACAATAAATTATGACCCGGTCTGATAAATAGTAAATCATTCAAAACCCATCTGAATGATTGTCAAAACATTCATGTCAATACAGCACAGCTCAGTTTCTGAATCAGGTTTGCCGAGCTCGGATGGGGTGATCTCATGCTCATGTAAACTAATTAAACTGTGATAGTGACATGCCTTTCTAAGGCAGAGTCCTAAAGGAGCTGAAGTGCTTTACCCCTCTAAATGTAAAGAGGTGGCAACAGTCTCATTCAGGGAAGAAAGAAGTTTCCACATTAACATAAGAGTGTAGCTCTTACAAAAAAGAGACCTGATATATTAAGATGAAGAATGAAGATGATGATACAAATCAAAATCACTGAAAACCTGGTGTCACTGTATCACCTTTCTATAGTGAGATGGCTGCTGTCACCAGAACTGACATGATCCTTGGTCTTAGGGCATGCTTTGAACATTACTGTGACTTAAGACTGTTTTCTGTATGCCAAGGGAAGGATGTCTGCCTCCTTGCTTCTTTCCCCATATATCACTTTAATGTTAGACCCTATCTTTAACCTATTTAATTCATCCAGCTAAGAGACATTGATCTTGTGCCTCGCACTGACCTCCACATTTTTAAAGAAAGTGCATGTCAATATCATCTGTGCTCCCCTGCAGCTACATGCTTCCTATTCTGCTGCATTTCAGGGCATCCTTCTATCTTGTGCAGGACTGTCAAGTATTTCTCCCCAGCCTACTGTGTCCTATGGCAGTAGACTACCTTTCTCTCAGGAGGTCTTTGCCCTCAGAGTAGGGACATGTTTTCAAGAGAGCATAGTAACAGCTACTGCTTCTTCTGTGCAGAGATTGCTGTGCGTGGAGAGCACCCTGCCAGCCACTGAGATTCAGGTTCTGTGCACCATTCTTGTTTTGCAAAAGAAGGTGTTTTTTTCCCCAGGCAATTGGGGGGCTTCAAGAGCCTTCTTTCAGTTGAATTCAGGCCATCCCATCATTTTGACAGGTCTTATGAGAGAAAAAAGTATTTAATTTGACAAAATGTCTGCTATCAGGCAACTAGAGAGTTGGTAGGGTTACAGGGTCTCATGTCATACTCTAGTAATAACAAAAATTGACTTATTTTGAATAATTAACTTGTACACTTTTTTTCTTTTTTTTTTTTTTTTTTCTAGGAAAGACCTTCCTTTTCAGGACTTTCTTCCTATCGAATGAAACATGGGTGGAGGCCCCTCCCCAGAAGACCAACTTCCTTGACTGAAAATGACCTCCCAGTCTAGAGAGTTCTACCGTTGCATTCCAGACTGGAGGGTTAAGTGGTAGGATCCTGGGACATCCATCCACGGGTGCTCTGTACTGAAGCTGCTATGCTTTATTCCTGTAGCTAAAATATCTGATTATTCTTCAGTAGTGTGATATATAGTAAACAAATAATTGCACATTTTTGTTAAAAGTATATGGAAAGAATGGTTCGAAGAATGTCAAAGCACAGTTGTGTACTAAAGTTTGAAATACTCAAATCCCAACAGCATTTTATCTGACTACTCACAGCAACATCAGAGCTTATTCCCAACTCATAGCTTGGTCTTTATATAGCTTTTCTGAATATTTAGTAGTGATGGATATTACATATCCAAATAATAGAGATACATAACTATAAATCAGAAGCAATGTATAATCCAAAGATTTGTTACTGAAGTGAAATGTCCAGGAGATGAACAACCCAGAGCATCCCAGACCTAACACAACACAGCATCAGAAGAGTCTAAAGTTTGCTACAGCTCAGGCAATCATCCATGTAGCTATGGACCTACCTTGTCCCCAGAAAATTGGACTGACCTCATATGCAGAACATATCACCTTCACCCAGACAGTGCAGGAACTAAACATTTTATTCAAAGCTGCAAGAAACAGGGAAGACCGTCATCAAATGGTTTTTCTTTCCAAGTATTTCTATTGAGTGTAAACCCTTTCTTTTACCAGTTATTTCTGCAGAATCCTGTTCTGTTTTTACTTTTGTCATCAATGCTGTTTTACCCCAGTTGACTGAAATTTCCCTTCACTGTATATCCTACTTCTTGTTTGCATTTTAGTCTAGGTTAGCTCCTCACAACCCCTCTCCCTGTCTCAGATGAAACACTGATTGTACATATCCACGCCTAAGCCATGTAATGCAGGATTAACCATCCCACTCTGTTAAATGTCATGAACTTCTGCTCATTTCTTCAACAGCTTTTTACTTAAGGGCTGAGTAAATGGTAATGACCAAGAATAGCTTTAGTCTGTACATAAAGGACACCTTTCTTTTTGAAACCTGAGGATAATCTTTCCAACTTGCTTTTCTAAAAAACCCAAATCCTCCCAAAACAGCAAGAAACCATATGAAACTCTCCCTTGGTAAAGTTTACTTTCAGAATTGGCAGGTGCACACAAGGAATGTGGCATAAAGAGCAGTTTGTATAATGTGCCAGAGACTGAGGCTTGACAGCAAACGGCTGCCTCCATCATTGGCATCGCCACCTTTCCTCCTCATACTCACATGCAGCTTTGACACTCACCTGCAGTGCCCTGACCTCCTCTGCAGTGTGCATTTTGCAAACCTGTGATGTTTGCAAAGTAGCAACATAATAACAAAAGTAGAGGCAGAGTTTCTGATCAGGGTGTGCCAAACACTGCTCTGAAGTGAGTTGCTTCAGCCTTAATAATGATCTTTGGCTTCCAGGTACTTTTCTGAAAAACTGAAGTGGCAGAGTAAACCTGACTTTGCTGACTCTAGCCTTAGTGCTGAGCCAGGGCAGGGAATATGGATGACAGTAATAACTTGTGTGGAAGGAGAGGGGCAGAAACGGGCTGATCTGAAAATGTGATGGCTAAGTGACATGGCAATGACTAAACCGGTGCATAGGCCTGAGAGGAATTGTATGATACTCTTTGTGGTTGTTTAACCCAGTCAAAGCAAAAGAAATTAAATAGGAGTTTTCTCTTTGTGGAAAGATCTGCAAGGTCATGTCTCAAGTGATGGACAAAGGTCAGGTTTCTGACTTGGGGATGCACCTTCCTGGATGACTCTTCTGAGAAACCATTTTGTGACCATTGCTTTTCTCTGCCTAGGCTATTAATATTTGCTGAACGTTTTTGGTTTGGTTTTTTTTTTTTTTTTTAATTTATTTCCTGAAGAGTACTAATAATATGCCGTAAGAAAGTAAGGAGTTTTCAGAAATGTGATATTTTGTGGATATATGAGCAGGATTGCATTTGCCTGTATGTAAATGTAAATTAGAAACATAGAAATGTCTGTGTTGGAAGGGACCTCGAGGTCATCCAGTCCAACCCCCTGCTGAGAGCAGGGACATCGTCAACTAGAGCAGGTTGCTCAGAGCTCTGTCAAACCCCACCTTGAGTGTCTCCAGGGATGGGACCTCAACCACCTCCCTGGGCAACCTGTTCCAGTGCTCCACCACTCTTGTGGTAAAAAACTTCCTCCTTATTTCTCATCTAAATCCACTCCTTTCTAATTTAAAAGCATTGTCCCTCGTCCTTTCACTCCAGGCCTTTGTAAACAGGCCCTCTCCAGTCTTTTTGTAAGCTCCCTTCAGGTACTGGATGGTGGATATTAGGTGTCCTCAGAGCCCTGTCTTCTCCAGGCTGAACAATCCCATCTCCCTCAGCCTGTCCTTGTAGGAGAGGTGCTCCAGCCCCCTGATGATCCTTGTAGCATCCTCTGGACCTGCTCCATCAGGTCCATGTCCTTCCTGTGCTGAGGGCTCCAGAGCTGGATGCAGTATTCCAGGTGAGGTCTGACCAGAGCAGAGTAGAGCAGCAGAATCCCCTCTCTCCATCTGCTGGCCACACTTCTTTTGATGCAGCCCAGGATGTGATTGGCCTTCTGGGCTGCAAGCACACCCTGGCTGCTGATGGCCAGTTTCTCATCTACCAGCACCCCCAAGTCCTTTTCTGCAGGGCTGCTCTCTTTGCCTCTTCCCCAAGATTGTATTGCCATGTGAGCTTTGTTTAAAACCTTCTGCTTGCTTAGAGTTATGACTTCTTCTGTCTCACAGTGTCTTAAAGAAATAAACTTTCAATATTTTCACCATTTTCTTCAAACTGCTCAATTCTAATCCAAACTACAAAGCAGTCTTCTGTAAAAAAGCTACAGATAGTGCAGTACACAGAAGTCAATGAGTTTGCTCACATGCATGCAAGCCAAGCACTCCTGAGTAGAACGGACATTTTGGAGCCATGCTGCTGTCCCAGTTCTGTGAGCATGCTAAAATGTTTACAAGGGTTTCAGCATGAGTTTGTATCTTAACCCTGGGAAATGCTAAACACTATCAGAACATTATCTCACGGCATCGGTGGAAACAGAGGATGCTCAGACCTCCTCAGAGCCACCTATCCAAATATCAAATTTAGTATTTTTTATATGTGCTTTGAAGAAGAAATCTGAAAATATTTCAGAAGACTAGTTCACAGAAAAAACTTTCACAGCATTTGCCTGAAGCAATTTGTAAGTCTACAACGACTGGTCAAGCAATTTCAACAGATCAAAGCAACTAGGAAATAGCAAAAAAATCAAGGCAAACGGTCTTTCCTTTTCTCATCTGGAAATCAGAATTCCATTTTGAAACGCATGCAATTCTACTTCTGAATGCAAACTCCTCCTCCACACAGAAAGTAAAATACTTACTTTGGGATAAAAATAAGTTTGATAGTTATCTGTAATGTTTTTCTTTTTTCTTTCTCTCTCCCTACCTAAAAAAACCAAACCAAACCAACAAACAAAAATACCTAACCCAAACCAACAACCTCAAAAAAAAGTAATTCCCATCTGACTTGAATTATTTTTGCTGTCTGAATCACCGTGTGGATGAAAAACTGACAAAACCAACAAAACCCTACCACCATCAAAAACTTATTTCTGTCCACATATTTCATAGACCAAGATGGAAAATATCTTTTCTGCTTCAGTCTAGGAGAAAGAAGCTTCCTTGTAACACAGTGCAGACATGAGTCCCAAGGCAGCAAACTTGAGAGTGTAGCAGCTGAGGTGGCTGTGCTTCCTGTCTCCCGTTCCCTTGCAGCTGTTGCCATGCTGGTGAATGGTGCAGTAAGAGATTTGATACCAGATTATGAACTGCTATTTCAGAGCAAGGCAAGCAGCACTATGCTTTATGCTCCTTTTGAGCCCAACCTGCCATCCTTTTACACTTAGATATGGAAGGCCTCCTGAAAATGTGACAGAAGCTCATGAAAACAGATCACTTGTAAATCTGCTACAGCACTCTTACTGAAATATTGAAATATGAAGTTATACTCAGATCTTGGTTTGTGATTTCAGAAGGAATGTACTTTTTCTTGGGAAGTACAAAACCCTGAGAGAACTGGATCTCTTAAAAAAATCATGATTGACTTTTTTTTTCTTTTCTTTTCTTTTCGTTTCGTTTCGTTTCGTTTCTTTTCTTTTCCATAATTAGTAGATATTTTAACATCTGGTTCTGTCCAGACTATGACACTCCTTTAGTCAGTGAGTCTGTCAAAAACACCAAAAAAATGAAGAAACTCATGTACCTTGACTTCTCCACCTACACTGCTGTATAGCTATGAATCCATTGATGTTTTACTTATTTCTATTTAAAATGCATCTTCTACATTTTAGGTAGCATTAAAAAATTGGTAGTTTATGTTGTTTCTTTGCTTCTTTGATGTTGTCTATTTTTTTTATATATGTTTCTGATTTTTTTTTAACTGGGGAATGTGACTTACATTTCTGAACATAGGAAGAGTGGAAAATGCCTCAGCATTAAAAACACAATAGGAACAATTTTAAAGCTGATCATTTCCATAAAACATTTAGATACATTTCATATCTAAATGAACTGCTGCTGATATATTTTTTTTGTATTATGTGGTAGCAGAATCCTGAAATCCTTGTTCATCAGTGTTTCAATCATTGACATTTATGAAAAATTTCCCTTAGTCAAGACAGCAGGATTCATCAGACAAATTTTTCCTAAGAACCAGGGATTTTTCTGAAAGAACCTAGAGCCAGATTCATACTTGACTTAAATCAGGCCAGCAGAACTGAAGTCAATAAAATGCAACTGTTTAATCTCCTATTTATTTCTAGAACACTCATGCTTACTTCTATGCCCCTATTTTAATCATTCTCCACCATTCATTAGGTATCACAGGTATCACAGGGTGTCAGGGGTTGGAAGAGACCTTGGAGATCTTTGAGTCCAACACCCCTGCCAGAGCAGGACCAGCTAATCCAGCACAGGTGACAAAGGAACACATCCATGCGGGGTTTGAAAATCTCCAGAGAAGGAGACTCCACAACCTCTCTGAGGAGCCCGTTCCAGGGCTCTGTGACCTTTCCATTAAAGAAGTTCCTCCTCGTGTTAAGGTGGAACCTCTTGTGCTCCAGCTTATATCCATTCCACATATAAAAGCTGTGACAATGCACTAGTTAACTGAGTGCTCTTTGTAAAATTTCAAATGGCAGATTTCCATCATTTGCAAAACAAGATCCTGATCTAATGCTGGTGGGAATAAGCATTCTTACAACTCAGCCCCATGCTGCTCCATTGGGATAAATGAGATAAAAATCAAGACTGGAATGCAGAAAATATTTCACCTACTGTGAGCATTAGAAATTGTGTTGTTTTGAGTTATGACATGCAGGGAATGTTAGGGTTGGCTATTCCTGGGACATTCCCAGTTGGGGAGAGTCTTTTTATCAGGGTCTGTCATGATAAGACAAGGGGTAATGGTTTTAAATTAAAAGAGAGAAGATTTAGACTAGATAAAAATTAAAAAGTATAAATCACAATGAGGGTGATGTAACACTGAAACAGGTTGCCCAGAGAGGTGGAAACATTCAAGATGATGTTGGACAGGGCTCTCAGCAACCTGCTTGAAGATGTCCCTGTTCACTGTGGGGACTTGGACTACATGACCTTTAAAGTTCCCTTCCAACTCAAACCATTCCATGATTCTATGATCTTACTCTGATAACTTCAGTTCTGTTTAATAATGTGAAATCTTCTAGTGTTGTTTCTAGACAGATTCCTTGTCATTTCCTGCTGAGCTGCTTTAACTTTTTTCCTTTTGTTGTTCCACATTGATGCTCAAAACTTATTTGCATCGAAAGGCCCTATCCATTATATATGCAAAGTGACAAATTGCTACACTCTCCAAAGACAGGATGGGAGGATGTCTGGGCTGTGTCCAAATGAGTGGTTTTCTGCAGACAGGCAGCTGTGAAGTTGAGCCCCTGACTGCCATTTGGTTCAGTTCTCAGAGGGATTTGGTGCCTCCAGAGCAGATTTCTTTTTTGGGGAAAAAAAAAAAAAGAAAAAAGTGATGACTCCATGCCACAAGACATCCAGTCCAAGAGTCCCCACTGCATCCCCATAACTCTCTCAGCACATGCCTAATACTTCTTCCTTCTGTATATCTTCAAACAACTCCTAGGAGCATGTATACCCAAGAAATAGATTAAATCTTATTTGGAGCAAATCCCCCAAGAAATATATAACATAGCTATATAATAATACTGCGTGAATTGTTTTGGTCAACTGATCCACTCCTCTTTAACAGAATTATCACTAATATAGATGTAATGACTCCTGTGAACTTTTAGGTTCCTTCTTCAGAATCTCCAGTGAAACTCATAATTAATTCATAATGGCCCTGGTAACATATAAACCAAAACCAATATGTCACTCTTAATCTACAAACCTAGTGTGGGAATTTCTACCCACTTAGGCTGCTGCCTTCATTGATTTTCTTAGGGGATTGTAACAGTGAAAAGATATAATTTTAATACATTGATCATTTATCCTTTACTCTGGCTTCTGCTAATTTTGAAGGAATAAAAATTTGTCAAAGTATTATGACTCAGTCTAGTGTTATGATTCTAGTCTTTCTTCCCTTTTTTGTTTTCTTTATCTTCCTTTAAGACCTACTACTAAAGCTTTATTCCAATCAGGAAGATCTTGTCTTCCATCCCACTGCTGCATAAAGAATTGTTCTCAACTAGGCACCATATGCTGTGTCATTTAATTGCTTAGGCATTTATTACTTTAGTTAAACAGATCATAACCTGAAAAGTAAATCAACCTTTCAACTTGAAAACAGTCTTACTTACATGATAGTCATCTGTCACATGTGCTGAAGTACAAAAGCTTTAGTCTAAGATCATGAAGTACTCATTGTCACTGAAAATAACGTTTTGTTTTTGTTTTTGTTTTTGTTTTTGTTTTTGTTTTGTGCTAGCTTGCTTTCAGATCACATTGCAAAATGGACATATTTGTAAATAAATGAGTCACTATGACTGTGAGACAGATGACAATTCTGGTGACTTAAGTGCTGCAAATCATGGGAGGACAAAGGAAGCCTGAGAGGTTTTTCCCCTTTTCTGTCCAACTAGTTGTAGTTGAATCAAAACTATAATCCTTTAGGTGCATTTCAGTATGTGGGCCTTGATTCTGATGAATTAAGACAACATAAAGAACACAGTAGTCCATCCAGTAGCAATTAAGCACCAGAATTTTGGACTGTCTTGAAATTCCATTGAAAATAAGTTGATTCCATTGACTTTATCATTGATTTCAACTCAACTTGAATCAAGGCATTCATTACTGACTTGAGATTTATTGAGCCAAGTTGCTCTGTACAGATAGTTTAAAAGTTAAGAAACATAAATGTATGCCATCAGAGAACAACAAAGATTGGCTGTTCTCCATTTTTATTCAGGTAAGTATCTAATATTTTTTAAAAAACTTCACTGATACACTTGTATTAGCAATGTCTTGAGGCAAGGAATATAATGATTAAGATGAGTTGATTTAAAATTGTTGATTTCTTTGCATGTCTGTATCTTTAATGCAGTAGGGTAAATATACACATATTGAGCTATATTCTCCATCGTATATATTTGCCTTTTTTTTTTTTTTTTTAATTCTGTATCTCTTGTAAATGTCAAATCTTTACAGCTGTTATAGTCAACTACAATGTGACACTTCTGGCTGAATTTTTGTAGTTCAGTAATGTTTGCCTGAATTTGAAAGAAAGATATGTAATCTTAATTTAAAGATCAGATCCCTGTACTCTGTCCCAGTGACGTTTTATGTTGTGAACTGCTTCTATTACTGATTTTCCCCAGCAAAAAATCTAGATAAAGAAAGTAAGATTAAAATGTGGAAACTTAAATAAGGCCACTCATTCAGCTGTCTAAGTAGGCTTTATATTTTCAATGATAGTAAATCCATATTTAACAAACTGTACACCCATTTCCTAAGAAACTTCACTTTAGTTCTCATTAAAGCAAACAGAACATGTTGTTGCACATCACTTAACAGACAGTGTCAAATTAATTTCTCTTTACAAGTTTCTGAACTAATCTAGTAATAATTTTTCAAGGCTTTCTAGCTCTGCTGCCATATGATTAACTGCAGGGAAGAATACTAGAGTTGAATTTGGTAGTCAGTATTTGATTCATTCAGAGGAGAATCCTTTACTAAAACAGATAAACATATATATAGCCAATAGTCATGATGGTACTTTTATGTTTTCCTTACTGCACAGAGTTGACATCTTTGTCAAGTCACTCACCATGACAACACTCTTTCGTTAAAGAAGCCAGTTTAGTGATAATTAATTTCTTCACAGTTTTGTTGCAATTTTATTCTTCTTAAATGACTTCTGCATCATCATCTCCTCTAATCACCTTAGCTCTGTTAGATCTTTCTTGAATTCCCTAAATTTCTTCTTAGAATTCATAAAGCAAATCAGTATGTATGGCTGTGAAATGACTCTACTATTAACCTTGAAATGAATGGCAAAAATTATGCTTGTCATTCTAAACAGCCTGTGTAATCTTGAATACTTAATGCAGAAAGTCCTGAAAAGGCATGTGGACAATGGCTTGAACAGAGGAAATTGAAAGGACCAATGCTATTGCAGAAAGGAGTCAGTCCATAGAAGAGGAGACAGATGTATCAAAGGAAGGGACCAATACATCAATGTATTAATGAGCATTTGTCTGGGAAGAGGGTTATCAGCTGTGAAAAAAGGGACTACTGAAAAGCCACAACAGGTGGTCTGCCAACACAGATCAAATTCACTGGAAATAGAGGGGGAAAAGTCACTGGATGTCACTTCTTCTCTGCAGAAATCCATCTGAGGGGGTACCGTGCTCCACCTGACAGAAAAATGGTCAAAACTATAGAAGAGAAATTTTGATTGTGCTCACTTGGGAGAGGCTGAGACATATATCTAAATATGAAAAGCCTTTCATGAGAAAGATTAAATTTAATTTCTCACTTCTCTTTCCCATTTATGTTTATTTCTTTTTCTCATGGGGGTGATTTTCTTTGTCATTACTGCCTGGTAGTGAAAGCAGTGAAATATCTAGAGCCTTCCAATTTTATCCCTAAGAGTCATGCTATCTCAAAACGCATTTTATTATAATGATAGGTAACTTTATTTTGTTATTTGTTTAGCTCTAATTGTGATATGTGCCTTATTAATTATTTTTAATTCTCTCTAGTTAAATTTTCTTGCATGCTTGAAGTGACCTAAATGCTTCCCACTTGTCATTTCTGTATTTCTCCTCTTCAGCAGACTAAGAATTGGAGAACATCTCATCCTCTCTAAGATGTCCTACACATTTTTTTTAATTTTATGTATTCTGACTGTGTCTGTCCTTTGTCATATGCAGTGCTTAACAATTGTGATTGATTTCTTGGCTTTCCTTTTAACCATAATCTAAAACTTCTTTAGTTTTCCAACTGCCATCATCCCTCAGCTTCCTTACCTTGACATTTTCTCTAGGAATTTGCTAAATGACTCTCAGGAATCCACAATTTGAAAATTCTTCTCAATGTATCTTTATATACCGTTCTTTATTTTTATGTAAGAAATAAAGCATTGGGAATAAAAACTTAATTCAGAATTCTCCATAAATATTAAATAAATTTAAATACTTATGCTTCCCATATTTCTAGAGTCAAATATAATTGTCATAAACACAGGAAGCCCATGCTTAGCTTCATCTGAAATAATACTGCTAAGTATCTCATGTCTTCATTCAGATGCTCAGGTTTTTTTCTTAAGGAAAATCTAGGGAAAATGGAGGCATAGATCACCAAACTTTATGAGAACATATAACAACTATATAATACCTTCTTGCACTCAGAATAATATCATCGGCATGATATTGAGGATTTAAGGCAGCTACCTAGGAATCTACATTTACAGAATTTTTAAAAGCATTTTGGCATTTATAAGCAGGTGGGACTGGTAGATTTGCCATTTATCTAGAGGGAGACACAAAAGACACTATCTCAGTAAGAACCATTGCCTCTAATTTTTTTCAGAAAATAAAAACCTTCAAGATTTAACAGCATTCATCTGCATTATAGCCTTATCATGTGAGTATGTCAATTTACTGTAGCAGACCAATATCAGAGGAAACAAGAAATAGAAAGCGTTACTCAAGACAGTTATGTACCCAGTCGGCATTTCATTTTGATGGTGAACACAAAGAAGGAGAGTATGGGAACTGGTCCTTATTATTATATTACAGGCAAGGCAAAGCAGTATCCTGGTTTTCCAGCACTAAGGATGTTACTCTTAGAAACAACTGCGATATCACATGAGAATTAGGAAGCAGTTGAGAAGCTGATGGCAAAGGAGAGAAGTCACACAACTTACTTATTTGCAATTTATGAGCCTGATAGGAACTGTCTCAGGGAAATTCCCACACATGGGTGAACTGGGAGTTGCCCTATAGACATGGGAAAGTTAATTTTTTTTCTTTTTTTACAAAAAGAAAAAGAGAATGTTATAAAAATAATCAGTGTTATTAAAACAGGAAGCTTTAACTTATGATGAAATCTTAATCCTTTTTCTGAATCATTTTCCTGCAGTTTATTTGCATTTTGTGATATATCATGAGAAGCAGGATATTGATTTATTTTAATGTGTAACTGAAAGAAGGCAAGCAGAGGAGATGGGAACAAAGAGGAAAAAATTAAATATGTAAGATAACACAACCATGCAGATGAGTAATGCTAAGTACAATGCCCAAGTGCTGGTGATCCTTCCCACACTGGATTATAAAAAGCCAGAGTTCAATGAAGGTTTTGGATAAGGACAACAGAGGAAGTGTTAGTTCCTGTGAGTAGTGAGAATAGACTAAGGGAGCAGTATCTTCAGTGAAAAGCATCAGATCCAGAAGAGATAATGAAATGTGGTATTGTTTCACATAAAGAATACAACTGCTACTTTGCTGGTGCTCAATTTGAAACCTAGGTGGGTGCAATTAACCAGGTAAGAACTCTTATGTAGGAGGTTAAGACTTTAACAGAGTGAAGGAGTTAACTACAGTTTTTAGGGGTGTCTCTCTCCAATACCATATAGATCTCAATAGCAGTTGGACAAATCATCAGACCTGAAAGTTCAGTTTCACATTGACCTGGGATCTTCAAGAGTTTAGTTCTCTTTGCTTTTAGTATTATTCAGTACAGCCTCTCTGAAAATTGTCAGTAATATTCAACCATTTTGGAAGTCTGAGTTTGATTTCAAATCAAAAATGCTCATTTATAGTAAACATTTGCCCATTTGCTTTTCAGCAGTTGAATTTAAATGCGTAAAACCAACATCCACAAACTGAACTGAAACTTTTATTGTGCGTGCACAAAGGAAGAAGTTCTTCACTGAAGACATGGTGATTTAATTAAGTATGACAAAGAGTAAAAGAGTATAATTTCTGGCAGTGGTAAACCTGGAGTAATTAGGCACATTTTTAATCACTGAATAGGGAATGTTTGAAAAAAGCTAGGATTTCTTCAATGCTAGCTTAATTGATTCACCTAAGAAATACCTTTTCTCTTCAGTTTTTTTTCTGAATATTTTTCAATCTGGAATGCCCCTGAAGTCAGGTTAGATTTAATGCACAAAAAACAGGGGGAAAATGTTCTCAATAACATTAATCTGCTGTTGTTATTGTTGTTGTTATTATTATCTCTTAATTAGGTTAAGTATCTGAGGCAGGCAAATGTCAGAAGAGATTAATTTCAAATTTTGCTTAAGTTCTAAGTACAGTGTGAAGCTGTGGAGCTGTTCCCTGTTTTATTTAAATGATTTCATAAACTACAATATGTTTGACAGGTATCTAGCAAGCCAGGTGAGGTGAAGGATGAGTGGCATGAGTATTTTCCTGACCCTGGTCAGAACTGCTACATGCAGCTTCCATGTGTCTCATGAGTCTGCAGGTGCCCACCCTTCCACCAACCTCTTACATTACTCTGCTGCAGCATAGGTGAAAAAGGACCTGTGTAGAAAAATCCTTCTGGAAAAGGAAAGGAGAAAGAGACCAAATATACCTCTATTCCTGTGTAACTTCATACATCTCGTGGAAACCTCTGAGATCAGTGTTGAAGCTTCTTACAGTCATGATGGCAATTACAACAACATGGAGAAACAAGTCACTGAAGAGAGAAAATGTCCATCATCATCATCATTATTACAGTTCTTAAGCTCAACTCCAAACTCAACAGAAATTGAAAAAATATTTTCTTAGTCTCCACAAAACAAGACTACTGTATTAGCTTTATTCATATAAACTAATTTTAGAACACAGAGCTTTGGCTATAAACAACTTTGTACATAGAGGAAATGCAGTCGGTAGGAATACATCATGATCAGTAGACATAAAAGGCTGCCAACAGCTGGCTGTGGTTTACATTTTTCTCCTTCTGTCAGGAAAAAGGCCAGATCTCTAAAAAAATGGGGCTTTGTGTGGCAATTTTTTTTTTTTTTTTTTTTGAGATAATATGGAAAAGTAATACTCATTTATTAAGCCTCTGTCTATAAAATTATCATATCTGGGGTACTATTTCTATTTTTAAAAATGATGACATCAAATAAGACAGTAAAAACCAGGCTCTGTAATGAAGAATCAGCCATCCAAGTGTTGATCTCAAACACAATACAGGTATGAAAACAATATTAAATCCATACATTTTTCCAACACTCAAATAAACATGTGTAGTCATAAAATTGTATTGCCATGTTCTCATGCATGATTAAAAAAAAATGCCAAGAAATCTGATTAGGTCCTTGTGGTTCATTTATAGAAAAAAAAAGCAAAGAGTTGACAAATCCTTTTTAGACATCTCTCTCCTTGACATCTACATAGGGCAAACTCACTGGAGACTAGGGGAAAAGGAAGTCTAGGAAACATTCCTCTCCCATAAAAGTCTGAGAAATTAAAATGTATGTCTGTTGAAGTCTATAGTTAGGTTATGCAAAAGGTATCAGCTTCCTTTATGTTATGAAATTAGAAGTTTATTCAAACCATTTTTTTTTAAATGTTTAGGCTTTGGAGACCACTATCTGATGGAAAACAAAAACAAAACCAAAAACCAAACACCGAACCTCTTCAAAATTTTTGAGAAACGCTTCTTTCTTATTTTCCAAAAGAAGCACCTACATGGGTCCTTCCCTCTCCTTTCATCCAGTCAGCATCTCTGGTCACTGTGAGCTGCTGGTTGCTGCTGATACAACAGCCTGTTCCTTCCTGTCCTCAGAGCAGGGAAAAATATAAGACCTTTCTCAGGAGGAAAAAGAAAACTAATTCTGCTGAGGGAAACCTGCAGAAATATAATCTCTAAACATGAATTCTTAGGAAAAGGATAGAAAACCAAAATAGGATCTTTAATTGTAGGGACCATTGGACAAATCTGGATTGAAAGCATTCAGGCGAAATGAAGGGGCTCCATGTGATTCTGTTAACAGAGCTATTAATAAATGTTGGGTTTCTTAGATATGGTACACAGAAACAAGAAGCTGTCTGCTGCTCATCTGCACACCACTGAGAGCAAATTTGCACAGAAATGCTGAAAGCATATTTGCACAGACCATTTTTGGCACTTAAGAAGGCAAAAGTCTAGGGTTTGTGAAAAATAAAATGCTTTGTTTCTGTTTCAGCTGCTGATATCACTATGTTCCTCGTAGTAAAAAAAAATAAAAAGGTCTTTAAATATTGACAATATTTCTAATGTTCTGCATGAGGACTGATACATTCCTTTATCTCCCCTTATCCTTTCCTACTTTGGTTTTTGTTTTTTTTCATAATGTTTCTTTCTATTTAAAAAAGCAGAGAAAAATAATATTTTCTCAGCTGAATCATTATTTATATCCAATATGCTCACTGATTTAGTTCTCATTTGCAAATTGTCTATTCAGTTTTATCTCCTTGCTTTCATAATTCTCCATTTTGTTTAATCTGCAGTACACAGGAGACTGGTAAGATTACAGGAAGAAAATGAGCTGCACAATGCAACCTGAGGAGGGTGTGGCAAAAAAGGATTTAGTGGCAAATTGATTGAAAGGGATTATTTTTAAGTGATCTTTTCTAAAACTCCTTTTTAATGGAATTAGACAGATGTCTGATATGTATTAGATTTCACCGACATTTTAGAGATACTTGCCTATAATATCTTTGTGTTGTATAGGATACTGCAGCTATGATTATTTGTTTTATTTCAGGGTAAATTCCATAGGAAATTAGTGTGTTTTAAAGCTGTTCAAGAGCTGTCAAGAAAACAGAAAATACTGACATAATGGTTTTATAAATAATGGTTTTTTTCCCATTTATTCATCATTACATCTTACAGTTACAATATCTAGGGAAGCACAACTCTTTTTCTTACACATGAGATTGACATATTTTATCAAATTTTATGTGTTTCTTTAAAATCTGCAATAATGTCATTGACATAATTTTTCATTATACTTTAAATTACTTAGATTTCTGGAATCTGGTGAAGAAAGTGTCAAAACTACAACCCCTAAAATTTCCATTTTTCTAAGCATTTAATAATTACACCACTGATCACATATTTTCTTCTCAGCTTTCCTCATGTTTTGCATATAGCTACAAGATGAAGTGCTCTGTTCCACTGGATAATTTTCCATAAATGCTGTTTGCTGAGGTACAGAAAGCTATCCTTTAGACATTGCAGGTTGGCAAGGCCCCAGTGTTGATATTGCTTATTAATTTTGGCATTTCCTTAGATTCAAATGCTTATTTCTGCAACATGAAAATTTTCATAAAGTTGCCATTGATTTACATTTAAAAACAGGTAAAACTGTTTTAAGATTATTTCAGGAATGTTACCTAATTCCACCTGTTACTAAATGCAGATAACACATCCATGCCAATCAAACGGAGCTCAGCCCTGGGGTCATTTTACACAGTGGTTCAGTCCAGGTAAGTATTGCACAAAGTGCTTAGCCTTAGCATGGGTAGTCTCACTGGTCTGCGGCTACCCAACCGAAAAACAAACGGACTGTTATTATTTCGGTGTTAAGAATTAAGTGTTCACTCAAAGTTTTAATGGATTTGGCCCTAGGTGGATTTTTGCCCACCTTTTTTTTGGTGGATTTGTTTGGTGGATTTGGCCTACCTGGTTTACAGCCAGGTAAGGGTCTTGTACCGATTTCACACAAAGAAAAATCGTATATTTTTGTTTCTTTCTTTTACTCTTCTCTGAATATATTTAATAACTGGACAATGTGAGACTTGTGGGGATAGGAAAAGGGAAAGCATTTCACAAAGTATGATAATATTATTATGAAAAAGCAGAGACAAAAATGAGTCTATTTATTTATTTATTTATTACAATGTCCACTTTTTTACACAAGACTGAGATCAAGAGGTTAAACAAGTGGCTCATCCTAGAACAATGGCCTTCATTTACTTCACAAATGAGACACAGGAACCCTGGAGGCAGAAAGAAAACATGAGGTAGGCTGAAGGGAGGTTTCAGTGTAATTAGTTCTGCTTAATGTACTTTCATATTTAGTGAGGGGTTCAGCTCTTCCAGGTCACCTTAAAAAGGTAACGGGGCTCTGCTAACCCATGTAACATATCCTAGCAGAACTGCACCAGTGATTTGTCCTAAGGAGATCGCTTTCAGTGTCCCACACCAAGTTTCTGAAGGTTAGGCTTCTCAAATACTTTCAAATTATTTTCAGATATTTCCAATGTAGATATACCCATTGTTTTCTTTCCACTTCTAGGAGAAAAGACAGGTACTCCAGCACTGATGTCTTCTCATCTCACAGTTACATCTCTTGCTTCCTTTGAAACCTTGCTCAGGTATGTGTTAGACCTTAATCATACAGCCAGTTATTTCTAAATATACTTCTTTTTAATACATTAAGACAATTTCCTAATTGTCCTGTGGGTTTTTCCAATTCTCTGCTTTCTTTTCTTTTTTTCTCTTATGTCCTCACATGTAGTTCAATGGTAAAGTGACCTCTACCTTGGGCTCTGGGCTGTATATCACAGGAGCCTTCTGGGTCTCTCATTACTCCTTTTATTCATAGTAATCTTTTCCTCACAGTCATGGGTTTGTTTTGTTTTTAAACTGCCTATCTTACTCCCATGAGCAAAGCTTACAAGAGAACTATAAAGCCTAAAAGTAAAAGCAAAACTGAGGCACTGGGGGGAGGGCCTTCATGCTTTTCAGAATTTGTTGGTTGTTCTTCAGGGAGTTACATGTATATGAAAACATTTTATAGACAAAGACCAGTGGTTCCTCTTCCACAAATCTCTCATTAGGAAAGACACCATATGAGTCATTCAGCTATAAAAAAAAAAAAAAAAAATCATAATTTCTAATCTCCTTTTTACTCTTTCTGGTCATCTCCAGATATTCAGGGCAATGATTCATTCCATTTTGAAGTATGGGAAAAGTAATCTCACATATTACGATGGTTTTCCTGTGCTCATTCATCTTGCTGACTTTCATCCTGAAAGCTTTCAGGATTAACGGAGACTTTTTTTTTTTTCCATGCTTAGGTGATGGAGGAAGCAGCTTTAGTAGAAACAAATCCTTTTCCATCAGAAGGAGAGGAATTCATAATGCAGGTCTGTTTTAAATCCTACAAAATAAGAAATATTGCAGCTGCTCTGTTTACCACTTTGAAATGTTCAAAACCATTTATGCTTTGTCATTATAACACCAACATTATTTCCTGGACCAAGAAACTATTTCAGTGCTCCAATGTTAAATATTTTGGTTATGAGTATTGCTAATTCTGCAACCTTTGACATAACTGAGTTCTCTTATCCATAAATTGTCAGGCACACCAGGTAACTATCAGCATCTTATCAGATTATGGAAATGCTTGTAGGTAAATTATTTTCCCCAAATTTAATAAACATAGATTGGTGAAATACATGAATGTCCTGGTTTGTGTGAGAACAGAGATGTTTTTGTTCAGTGATTTTACTTTTCAGCTCAGTTCTTCTAACTCCCTGCACTGTCTGACGTTAGCAGCCTGTTTGCCCAGGCAGTGTCTGCTGCCAGCAG